>CM035431.1:89927214-90007214 GCA_020310875.1 Ceratopteris richardii | reverse complement strand
AAGATTGAAGAGAAATATCAAGTCCTTGGTCTTTGATCTTAACCAAGCTCCGAGCTTAGAGTGTTTATGTTCTTATTATTCAAGCGTTATGTTTCTACTTTTTGAGTATCTATACATGGCCTTTTGTACAGCTTTTTGCGAGTGATTGAAGTGAGCTCCTTATTCTCGCGGCTTTTTTTTTAGCTTTTGTTTTAATTACCAAACAAATATTTCTTTTTTCTAACAAGGGAGACATGATCATTTAACTCATTAATTGTATGCCAACCATCACCTTCTTGGTGCCATGTTCGCTTGGTGTACAGATTCTATCCTCTATCATGTGATCTTACATTGTCCATTGTATACTATTCATTATGTATTGTCTATGGATTCCCTCGTCCTTGGTTGATTTCTTTCTTTTGAAGGTTAAGGGTTTAATTCATTGGCATAGATACTAAATGCAGACCTAAAAATTAAAACAATATCACAAGAACATTAAGATAGATTAAACTTTGTTAAGTTGTGAAGAACTCATAGTAGCATCATAATGAGCTTCATGGAGCCTAATCTCTATAGGATGATCATACATCCATTAGCTTGAGTGATTCAACTGATATGCACTAGTGAAAAATCACCCTCCTTACATGGACGTGTCTAGCAAATCTTTCTACATGCGATTTTTGTCAACAAAATGAGATTAATTTTAGGATACCTTGTGTAGAAGAAATACCTTGTATCTTACCAACCATTATGCAAGTTTTTCGATACAAAGGATACATGTTTGAAAGCCTTTTTATTAAAACTATGGGTCTGAATATATTGTGTGAGAGCTCCATAGCCTCCACACAAATGAACTAAGAAGTCTAACTAGCAAGGCCACAAATTAGGAAGAGAGATGTCTTTCCACCCAACCAACCCCTCCAATATATAGCTCCTAGTCCAATGGGGTAAGTCCCTCTCAAGAGGACATGTGTACCTTCCATCACATGGGTCCCTAAGGTGTTCACATGGTTTCCAAGCTTAGGAAATCACATGAAATCACATGGCTTCTAAAAGAAGACTCTCCAAGTTCTCACATACAAACCAAGTGGCTAGGAGAAGCTTCCAATCAAGCCTAAGGTACTCAACCTTAGAGAATTAACCCTAAGGTTCAAGACCCATCTAAAAGGGATAAATAAATCATAAACCCAAAGGGTTTCACACCTAGAAACCCAAGGGTTCTACCCCTTAGACCCATGTAATTATACAACATTCTCCCCCCCTTAAAATCATTTCCGTCCTAAAAAATGAGTGGAGATATATACCTTGGGGTATTCCCTCGTGCTCCATGATGAATCTCAAGAATCATGGCTTTCATCTCTCTAAGTCCACCTCTTAATTCAAAAGGGGAATTCTACCCCGAGTGAATCTTAAAAGAGGAGAATCCATGAGTAGTCTAATTCCCTTTCCAAATCATTCAAAGTTCCATCTAGTTTGCATACGAAAAAGAACTGAGTCAAATGCAAAGTATGGAAAGAATGAAAAGGGTGAAAGAGAACATCCTTGCCTATTTCCCTGTTTAAGCCATGTGCCATCTGGGTCTCCATAGCTCAAACATGTGAATTAGGTGGATACAAAGTGACTTCAGCTAAATTATTACCTTGGTCCATTGCTTTGCACTACTTGTGCATGGACCTAGCAAAATAGATGAATGCTACTTAAGGTTTCCTTATCAGATTCATCTCTCAAGTTAGAATCCAACTTGTTCTAAAAGGAAGATGAATCTTACATAATCCTACCCAAATTACTCTTTTTTAGTGAAATGGGTGGATTTTCTAGTTTGCAATTCGCCTCCAATAAATCTAAATAGAGGGGAATTTCATTATATAATTCCTACCTAACAAATAGAATGGTAAAGGTGGATTATCTAGTTTTTACAAGGATATAACATCCTCTTTATCTTCAAAGAGAATTTGAATAGCTTACCAAAAGTGGATTCAATATTCTTTCAAAACTTTACGTAGTTTTGAGAATCCACTTTAAGGGACTAGAATCCATAGGGATTAATCTAACTATTGTAGAGTCCAAATGATTGAAAACTATTTTACTTGTTCTTTCAAAAAGATTAAGATCTTTATAACTATGTCCAAAGATGGGAACTCATAGTGTAAAAGATCGTGTTATCTTTAAGGTCATAAGTAAAAATAGATTATTTCAATCATTTCTTCACTACTTAATCCTTACGGATCTTTAGTTGGATCTCAAACCTTAAAGGTCTTCTTGATCCTTCTAGAGTTCTCTCCCTTATATTCTCGATCTATTAAAGATGTCCTATGTTGACATCGTAACTAGATCTTTCTTATTCTTCAATTGACTTGAAATATCAAGTATCCAAAAGATGATCTTTTTGAGCTTTCTTTCAAGCTTGATCTAAGATCATTTTTATGTTCCTTGAATATCAATTCATACTTTGGGATGAAGCTTTTTTAGAGCTTCATCCTTTGGAGTTTACCTTAAAACTCAAAGAAGTTGATCCTCTCCTTATTTCTAACTCTCTATGAGAGATAGATCAGCTCTATTCGTATCTTGTTAGAATAATTCTTCACCCCTTTGAGAGGATAATTGAAGAATATATCTATTCCTAGACATTATCTTCCTCACGTATTCCCTTGGATCATGATTCCCTTTTTCTTCTGGCCATCAAGAAAAAGTACTATATGGGAATCAGTCCCCACTGTCCCATACGAGAGGGTTCTTCATCCAATCCACATAACTATGTCTCTATATCTTTTCGACTTCTCTGTCCTTTTAAATGCCCTTCGTACTATGGTACCAAATTATAAGAGCAAGGACTAAGGTGCTTAGATACACCACTACTAATATTACTTAAATATTTGGTTAACCATTTAATGTGGTGTGACTCATCTTATCAAACTTAAAGTTTGAGAAAATTACATATCAAACCAACCATAACGAATTCTGGCCGAGAGAGAGTCGAACGCAGAGGCTGCAGCTATGGCGGACGCAAGTCAAGAAGTGAGATGATGATTTGCGGCTACGAGGAGCTCTGGAGTCTGTAGATTTCTCTTTTGCTCGGAGAAGTCGACGCGCCTGGCTGTGCACTTATTGCATGTTCGCTGTAGAGCTGCAATTGTATTACTCAGCAGCAACACCGCTATTGATCACGACGGACAGGTCTACGGTCCACGACGGACTGGGTTGGTCCACGACTGACAGGGTACCAGCCGACGGACAGGAAACTAGGCAACTGCCTGGGAACACCGCTATTGATCACGACGGACAGGTCTACGGTCCACGACGGACTGGGTTGGCCCACGACTGACAAGGTACTAGCCGACGGACAGGGAACTAGGCGACTGCCTGGGAACCAACGACGGACTGAGAACTAGACGACTACCGGGGAACCAACCGACTGACAGGGATTTACGTTAGACTAGGCGCTACGATTGATAGGGTGCCAACCGTCGCGATTGACAGGGAACTAGCCCTCGTTCTAGTTCTATTCTCTTTGTCACGTTGTGTCAGCTTCCTTCGCTCGTGGCTTGGTGGAACTCATACTTTTCAAAACTCTTATTTTAAAAAGAAATTAAAAAATGCATCGAGCCTCGTGTTGGTCAAGTGCACTCCCTAAAAACTTTTTGTTTTAGAACGACAAGGGTCACGAGGTTCAAAGAAAACAAAACAGGTCATGGATTTGGCGACCCCTCTCTTGTGAGAAGTAACCTGGCCCCTCCTCCCGGGGAGACCGATAACCTGGCCTCTTTGTTGGAGGGGGGTTCTTGTGCCGCCCTAGGGGCCTTCGAGAGTGCTGAACCCCCCTTGGTCTCCCTCAATAGATCCGCAATTTTGTCAACTCAGGAGGAGCTCAAGAAAGTTTGCCTCGTCGGCCAATTGTTCGGCCCTAAGCCCCCGCTCGAAACTGTGCGACAGTGGCTTCGCAACGAGTGGTTCCCCCGCGGGCTAGTTGTTCTTACCGGCAAGCCACTTGCTGCTAGTCTTTGAAAATGAAGATATGGCGTTTCGAGCCCTTAGTGTCGGAACTTGGCAACTCGGCCGGGCGACCCTGTGCCTATTCAGATGGTCCCCTGATTTTACTCCCGACAAATCGAAATCGCTTCGGTACCCTCTCTGGGTTGAGCTCCCTAACCTTCCATACTTCTTGTACAACTTCGTGTGGGACATCGTTTCTCCTATCGGCAAGCCGTTGGCCTCACGCGAGGACATTGGTGGTCTCATTTATGAAGGTGCAAGACACTCGTTCAACGCTCGGTGGCACCCTCAAATCTGTGTCGAGGCTGACCTCAGTATGCCACTTCCATCGAAGATCAAACTGGACTTGGGCGAAGGGGATGTTTGGGAGCAAGACATCAGTTACAAAAACCTTCCCAACGCATGCTTTCGTTGTGGCCAACAAGGTCACAGGATCAAAGATTGCCCCTTGAGACGAAAAAGAAAGCGAAATCAAGAAGCCCCCAAAAATGCTCAAGATAGCAATGGAGCATTGAATCACTCGACGAAAGTAGAGGAATTCAAGGGTCCCCTTAATCCAGAAGCTGATGCAGACGGGTTCATCGAAGTCAGAAGAAGAAGGAAAAGAAGCCCTAGGGCAACCTCTGAGCGAAACAACATGCCAGTTACCCCCTCCAGCAACTTGTATTGCAATCTAGAAAAGGAAATCAATGAGTTTGACTACCCAGGTGGGAACCAACTTGAGGTGGACACCGACGTCAAAGGCCTAGAGATCCCTGACAGTAAAGAAACCTTGCAGGAGGGTTACACTACAAGCAAAGAAAACGGCTTTACTACTAGCAACGAAGATAACATGGATAGTGAAAGCTCCATCATCGGATCAACTATTCCGGAAACGGAGCTGAAAACGGTGCCCAGTTCTTCCCAGCAGGAGGCATCCCGCAAAGGAAAACAACCTATGGAGTTACCGTGGAAAAGCCCCCACAAGAACCTAATGCTAACTCGGGATCCGATCCGAGCGAAAAAGAAAGATGAATCCAAGAAAAGAAAGGACAAAGCTCCCTCCCGCAAAGAGGGCTCACTACGACAATGATCATCATCTCGTTAAATGCTAGAGGGCTAACCGAGCCCTCAAGAGCGATCATCATTGGTCAATGGCTTCGCGACATTAGCCTAAACCCAGATTTTATATGTATTCAAGAGATTAAAATTGACGGAGAAGACCTCCAGAAACGGCTTAGACACGTCTCCTCGACCCATGTTTGGATTTCAATGGCGCATCAGCGGGGGTCCGGTGGAACGGTAATCGGTATTAATCAACTCTGGTTTGAAAAGCTTGAGAACTCCATTGAAGATGAATGCCATCGATGGATTGCTGTTTCTTTCAGTGCTCCCTTTTGTTTTACTTTAGTTTCTTTGTATGCCCCTAATGGGGAGTTAGAGAGACTTAACACTTGGGCCTCCTTGGACTCGCTCCCCCACAACGTGCTTATTTGTGGTGACTTCAACATGGTTGACGACCCTATGGACAGATGGATGGGCAAGGGTAGGGTCATCGATAGTCGGGAGAAAGAAACGTGGGACAAAACTAAACTACACTTGGATTTGGTCGAATTCAAAGACTCGAAGGGCTTTTCTTGGTCAAATCTCCAAGCAGGCGAGGACCTGAGGAAAGCTAGACTTGATAGATGCTACATTTCTCAGAGTTTTACTCATCAGTGGGGCCACCCTTCCCTCTCGCAACGCACCGACCTCACCATCTCTGATCACTACCCGATCGTCATCACTTTTCAACCCCCCACCAAGATCCGTAAGGCTCCGTGGTTCCATGCCAGTGTGCCCTCCTTCTCTCTCCCCTCCATCCATCAAGAAATTTCTGATGTGTGGAAGGAGGCATTCGCCTCTGGCTTGTCCCCAGCCAAGTGTTGGAGAAGTGCGGTCGATAAGTCACGACAGATCATGATTAGATCCAGGAAGATGCTAGAGACTGTGCGGCGGGCTCGTAGAGAAGCTCTATATCATAGACTCTGGCGGCTCGAGGAGGAAGTGAACAAAGGAAAATCTCAAGCCCAGAAAGGACTTCGAAAAATCAGAGCGCTGCTGAGATACGAGGAAGAGATACAAAGGAAAAATTTGCAAATTTTCTTCAAGGAGTGGTGGGCTGGCAAAGCCGACAAACCCACCAAAGAGATGTGCCGTATCCTCAAAAGGAAACACAACAGAGAATCGATCCCCTTATTGCTAGACGCAAATGGCAATGTATGCAATACGGAAGAAGACAATTTTGGGATCATTGAAGGGCACTTCACGAGACTCCTGGGGACCTCAAACCCCCTCTCCCACCATAGAAGGGACTGTATGGCAGCCATATCTAGGGTTTCCCCCCACAGGATACCACCCAACCTTCACTCTCTGCTTCATGCCTCTATCTCTGAAGCCGAAATCATTGAGGTCATTGATGCCCTCCCCTCAGGTAAAAGCTTGGGACCCGACGGGCTCACTAATGAGTTCTTTAAATCCTTCAAGTTGGTGGTTGCCACCCCTCTTCGTTTGGTTTGGCAAGAGGCACTCAAGTTTGGCGCGCTTCCTTCTTGTCTCAACAATGGCATTATCAAGTTAATACACAAAAAAGGGGAAAAGAACAGAATAGAGAACTGGCGTCCCATTACAATGCTCCAAACAGGATACAAGATCATCGCCAAAGTCATTGCTAACAGAATCTCTTGCCACTTGAGAGCGTGGTTAAGCGAGGACCAAAAAGGTTTTATCAAAGGCAGGTCAATTTTGGAAACCATTATAGATATCTGGGAAGGTCTTGAATTTGCAAATGAGTCTAAACAAGAAGTAGTTTTCCTCAAGATCGACTTTGATAAAGCCTACGACAGGCTAGAATGGGACTATATTCTACAGTCGCTACAAGATCTTGGATGTAGTCAGAAATTCACCAAGATGATCGCGACCCTTCTCGGAAACGCATCGACCCAAATTAACATTAATGGAAATCTTTCAAAGGTGATCAAACTTAGAAGATCTATCAGACAAGGGTGCCCATTGGCTCCCCTTCTCTTTGCCATTGCCACGGAAGGGCTTAGCAGGCTCGTGGAGCATCAAGTGGAAGCTGGTAACATTAAAGGCCTTCGTTTGCCGCATGACCACAGTCAGATCACCATGAGACTTTTTGCCGATGATATGAACGCTTTTGTGCACAATGATAGTACCAGCCTTGAGACGTTCTGGAAGTGTCTTGCTACTTTTTGTGAAGCCTCTGGATCCATAATCAACCACTCTAAGACCGCCTTTAGAGCTATTGGTGGGTCACAGCCCGACCTTCTCATTGATCATGGCTGTTAAATCATTCCGCAGGGCCAAATTTTTCGGCTTCTTGGGATTCCCTTGGGGTTTGGCATCTCTATGGAACAGCGGTGGAACTGGGTGCTTGCCAAACTCGAAAACAAGCTTAACTATTGGAGAGGTATGCAAATCAATCTTGCTGGTCGTGCTATGGTTATCAACACGTTCCTCTTATCATCTACCATTTATTTCCTTTCTTGTTGGAGACCGAAAGAGCAGGATCTGTCCAAACTGGATAGTATTTGTAGAAACTTCCTTTGGACGGGAGACCACAATAGGAGGGGGGTGCCTAAAATCAAATGGTCCATCTGCACCAGCCATAGAGATAGTGGGGGACTTGGTATCTTGGACATTGGGTGCATGGCTAACAAACTGTCGGCCAAATGGATGATTAAGGCTTGGTGCAACGGGGAGGCCTCGTGGGCCAAGCTGATCTTCAGAAACAAGAATGAGTTGGCGCTCATGGGTTTCCCAAATTGGAAGAATCTTGACATCTTGACCTTGCTGTTTTCCCCGATCCCCGTCTTCCCGAAAGGCTCTAATCTGGTGTGCTCCCTTTGGAAGAGTTGGAATAAAGTCAAAAGCTTCACAAGAATAAGTGAAGACTGGAAGTGGGCTGCCGGTATCAGACAAAACGACTCTATCTGGTTTCCGATCCATGGCATCCGGAGTGTGGAATCTTGGAACATTCAAAATGCCAAGAAGCTATGGAACAAAGGCTTCAAAAAATGGAAACATCTCTGGAAACAAGACACCAACCGCTGGATCAACTTTGAGGATATTGACCCTAGCATCAACATTTCGCATGAAGAATGGAACACTTTGCAAAGCAGATGTCTCGCCTGGGACCGACACAAAGTTCGCCTTCTCATGGGACACGACATGTCGAGCTCGCTTGGTCTCAAATGGCACAATGGGAATAGCCTATCAAAAATCCCGAACATCAAAGAAACGATCGACTATCAGGTTAACCTCAACAAAAAGTGGTGCCTGTCATGGACGCGGCTTCGGTGGGACATGAAGTTCATGGCTATCTGGCACCCCCTCATAGAAATCAAAAAGTCTGTCCTCTTATGGCAAATTCTTCATCATGGAATCTGGACCAACCTTAAGGCTAGCAAAATTTGTGGGATCCCTCCCTGGTGCAAACGCAGCCACCGGTCTATCGAAGATGTTTCACACATCTTCTTTACCTGCCCCAACTCCAACAGACTCTGGCAGGTGGTTGGAAAGAGAATTAGACTTCAAAAACGTCTCAATTGGCAGCAAGCCCTGCTGGGAGAAGCGATCGGCTGCTCCGCGACTCTCTGGAACGCCATCAGAGGGGAGGTCCTATGGAAAATCTGGCGGGAAAGATGTGCTTTCAACTTCGGTGACTCCCCCAAGGAGTGGTCAATTGAGAAATCGTTGTTCCTCCTTGGCAAAAGGATTGTCAACTGTAAAAAATCCCCCCCTTTAGGCATCATCAAGTACTCCTTTTGATCGATAAAAAGCTTAAACCCAAGTGGGCCCCACATGAGGGTGATGAGAGGGTAATTAACCTTCTTTGTAATGTCATCTAAGCTCTGTAAAAGCTTCCCCTGCTTTGTGGGATTTGGGGGGTCCCGTGGGCACTAGTCCCCTTCTCTTGTACTTTTCTTTATTTAATTCAAGTCCGGGAGAGTAGGCTATTGCCGAACTTCCTTTATATTAAAAAAAAACTTAAAGTTTGACTTGATCTTTGCCCTACTTGGGTCTTTTGGCTTTCTTCTCTTCTTTAGCCAAAATAAGAGATAAGACTAGGTCTTTCTCAAATAGATCCCTTCATGTTCAATGCTTTACCCATGGGTTTTACTTGGGGATCTAGTTATTATGCTTCATACAAGAAGCCATTTTACTTAGGTCTATATTATTGGAATCTATAACATATGTTATGTTATACCCATGAAGCATCAAGACAGATTCTGCTTTATAGCTCATCCAACTTCTTTTCCTAACCCACTTAGGATTTATACAATCCTTATGGTGTATGCAAGCCTTCTCTTGCATTGGGGTTCTTTGAGAATTCCCAATCTTTGAGAACTTCATTTAATTGGAAGATGTAATGAAAGATATATGAAGTACTAGAATATGAGGAAGTACTTCAACTTTATCTGTTTCTTGCATATCTTTCACCTTGCAATACCCTATTTGGTCTTTTCAAGGCATAAGATACAAGTTCTTGGGGACTTTCTCCCCTGCTTAAGAGTTTTCGTCCTCGAAAACTACCTGAGAGTAAATTGAAAATTATGCTCTTTCAAAAGTATTTGAAAGAGTTTATTTTCAATCTTTTATTATCCTTCCTGGATAAAAATGTTTTTTTTCTTCTCCAAGCATATAGAGCGAATTTCCCAAAGTTCAAGTTTTGAGTTACCTCTAAATTCGATGTCCCATACCACTGAATCAACTCCAGTGGTAATATAAGCATAGATGTCCCATACCATCCGACTTATATTTCCACTTAAGTAAAGGTAACTTTAACTTGAATTATGGGATCAAACCTTCTTCTCATCAAGTAAGATCTATTGCTGCTTGGAATTGAAAGTGTAACTTCCATAGAATGTTTTGGTGCTCATGAAAATTTTAACTTACCAAGGCTTAGTTGGAATTTCAATTTCACAAGACTAATCTTAAATTGACTTTTTCAATTATTCCTTGATTCAGGTATACTTCAAAAGATCCCTTTTATGTCACTTGAGTTTAAATCTCAACTAGATGTTATCTCTTATGACATAATGAGTAATCTGAGAATAATTGACTTTGTCAATCAAATCTCTATGTTGAAGTAGATGGTAATTCCATTTACTATAGAGTCCTTTACTAGGACATTAGAAAATGCTACTTAGGGTTTATTACAACCCTTTAATTTTACATTCTCTTCATGCCTTGCATTTGCTTGGAAGAATAATGTAAAGCTCCAAATAATTCTATAGTTCTTTCTTGAACAAAAGCATTAATACTTTTATCTTCCAAAACTAAGATTCTGTTATACCTTATTTTCTCTTCCTTAGAGCTTTGAGAAGATAGTGCTCTAAGTTACCACCATTGTATCGTGGTTTTTGTTGAGAAAACATGCGCAGTAGAGACCTTTGAGAGCTATGGCGGAGAAGCACAATCTCGAGACTTCAGTAGAACGATGCCATAGAGGGGCGAACATAAGAGATAAGGTACAGGGAGAATGTAGATCTCCCGTGAACGTGGACGCATAGATATGAAATAAAGATGTGCCTTATCATTTTAGTGACCCAATGGGCCTTTTTTATACAAAAATACAAGGCCTTTTGGCCAATCAAACAAGAGATAAGGAGAGGATAAGATTACTCTCTTACATGGAGAGGGTTCATACACAAACTACAATAAGCTCATAGCCAACAATCCCCCCCTTGAGCTGACTGTACATAGCTCTTATAGGGACTATCCTTTCCTCACAACTAGGCTAGGGTGGTACAAATATGATTCCTTCCCATGTACAAAGAAGGTTGTACAATGTTTATATCCTTCCTTCAACAAACTCATGGGTGGTACAAATCCTTCCCTATAAATATGAGGATGGTACAAAGGGGATGTTTTACAACACATAATCATAGACTAAATTGACTTGAGCTTCTTGTTCATTTGTCTCCTCTGCTATGTTGACATTGCTTGGATTTTTGTTGAAAGCTTCTTTGTTGTTGTTAAGTTGTTGTTGCGTAGACAAAAATACTTTGTAGCATGGTTGGTTTTACCACATATTTTGCAAGGGTTGACTTGATAACAATCCTTTGACAAATGGTTGGTGCGATTACAATGAATACATTCTGTACCTCTTACAACCAAGGCTTTTGTTGTGAATTCATCATGTGTTGTCAACTTATTTTCATGATGTTGTAGAGAATTAATGACATCCTCTAGCCTAGGGATAGGGTCCTTTTCTTTCATAATAGTTACAATTTGCCCAAACTTATCATCGGGCACAGCTTTGAGTAGAACGGCTACTTGATCCTCATTTTCAATAGGGCATTGCACATATGATAATTGGGTCATATACTCTTTAGCTTGTTTACAAGAGTAGGTATATCTTCTCCTTGAGACATCGTAAGAGAATAAAGTTGCATTTTAAGTGCTATTTTGGAGTTTCTAAAGATAGCTCTAAAGTTCTGCTCTAGAGTAATCCATGCTTCGTTTGCGGTAGTGCAATCATCCAAGAAATGTACATAGTTATCATCTAGAGATGTGAGTAACATTCCAAGTGCTTCCTCATCCTTTTTCGTAAAATATGGTAGCCCTCTTCTATGCTCAAGTGTTTCGTTTGGTGCTAATGGTTTCGTGACGGACCATAATTGTCTTGTCACGAGATGCCCCTTGATTTTTGTTTTCCATGTGTGAAAACCTTGCCCATTGAACTTATCTAATGGCTTCTCACTCATTTTGGAGAGGCCTTAACTCTTGGAGACTCTCCAAGGTCAGTGTCTAACTCCTTACAAAAATTTGATGAATTTATTGTGATGGGAAGGTCTTACCATTTATGCAAGATCGCAGTGTCTAATCCCATAGACATATTTAGACCTATAGGTAAAAATGATCACAAGATACAAAAATGCAGTCAATTATTTCTTTCAGCTGCATCGGTTGCGATGAAGTATTTAGCGGAATTCCAAATATAGATGAAGTCAATGGTTTCAAAATCACTTGCACAATACTAAAAATTTGTGTTGCACAAAAAATTACAAAACCATAGATTCCAGCGCCAATCGTGAGCACACATAATGATTTCCAAACAATAACTCCTAGTAGTGAAACTTGCACTTACAGTGTGCATCGCATGGTTGGAGGTAGAAAACCACTACAGCTAAAAACTTCAGTGCATGTGAAAGGTAGCAGTAGATGAAAACGCTTAGAAAAGAAAAAGCGGAACCTCTGAAATGGATAAGCTGATCGAGCTAATCGTCTTTTGATATGGACGTCGCCTTGGCAGAATTTGTTTACTCCATTGCTAAGAGAACCTTGCTTTTTCATCAACGCGCACAGACTTCGGTAGCATTATAAGCTTCATAGTGCTTCGTTGCAAAGCAACACTACTGCTTTGTTGAAGTAGAACAACAGTGCAATTAGATTACTACTGTAAATTCTTCATCTGTCTTTGATGACGGAGGCACAAAGTGCAAGACCAAAGTCTTAACATGATTCATACTGAGGAGAAGGAGCCTCAAGTTGCGATGGCATGAAGAGGACACGAAGGCAATCTGTTGTCACATCTTCTCCCTTTGGTTGCACGACACACCTCTATTGATATTGCAGACACCTCGCGCAGCCTGTTGAGAAGCTCTGATACCAGTTGTTGAGAAAACATGTGCAGTAGAGACCTCTGAGAGCTATGGCGGAGAAGCACAATCTGGAGACTTCAGTAGAACGATGCCATAGAGGGGTGAACATAAGAGATAAGGTACAGGGAGAATGTAGATCTCCCGTCAACGTGGATGCACATATATGAAATAAAGATGTGCCTTATCATTTTAGTGACCCAATGGGCCTTTTTTATACAAAAATACAAGGCCTTTTGGCCAATTAAACAAGAGATAAGGAGAGGATAAGATTACTCTCTTACATGGAGAGGGTTCATACACAAACTACAATAAGCTCATAGCCAACAGTTTTAAGAGAGAAAATTTTTGTATTAATACCTTAAGTCTATGGCCTTGTTGATCAGGCATGCCATGGGTTTTTATGGAATTTAAAATTCCATAAGAGGGTATTTTCAAGAAGTTAGGATTATTTGGCTTTTAATTACTAAGCCAAAAGTAAAAAAATTAAATGGTTTATAGTGACCAATTGGACTCATCACCATTCTTCCTAGAACCTAATAAAATCAAATCCTACTTAAGCTTAGCTTCAAGAACTTAATCTCCTTCTCAATTCAAAAACCCATGTAATATGTCCCATGTGCATAGTGCTTGCCAAACGTTTACACCTTTATTGGAAAAGGTGTAGCATGCATAAGGTTCAGAAGTTGGACCCCTCCTTAAAGCATGCAAAAATTCCAAATTGGAACTCTATTCATTCAAAGGATGGTGCAAAATTTCCATGCTTCTTTCTTTCTATGCATATGAGTTTCCATAATGCATACTTCATAGACCATATTCCATGAAAATGTACAACCAATCTTTCTTTTCAAATCAATGAAGTGGATGCATAGTGCAACTTATTTCCATGACTAATTGTCTATGTGGCCAAAGAAACCCAACAACCTAAATCTATGCATCCACTACTCAGTTCATTTCTGTTACAGTATGTAGTGCATGCTTCATGGTTTGAGAGAAAAAGAAAAGAGGGCAAAAACTTATCTAGAAATTAAGCTTTGTCCATCCCCTGACTTTGCTTGAGTGTTCTTGTGACGATGAAGTAGGCTTTGCCATCCCATCTTGTCCATCATTGAATTCTTTCTTGGGCATTTTGATACTTACATGTGCCCATATGTGTGCATTTACTTCCACAATATGCACCAACTTTCAAAATCTCCATCTACTCTTTATGCATACTAAAAAATATGATCTTTCTTTTCTATACACATCAAGAAGTATCATGCTTTTATAAATGCATACACTAGCATTTAATGTATGAAGAAATTATCCACATAAGGCATACTCCACTATATATTGGGAAATGAATGATACATAAAAATATAGCGTGCAGTAAGGATCAAAAAGCAGCATCGCTATGAACGCTTGGCTACAATAAGCCAGTTATCCTTGGAACATGCAAATCCATGGGTAGATGGACAATCTCACAAGCATAAGTTTCTTGTTCCAATCCATTAACCTTCTACCCCCCATCTTGGGGTGGTAAAAGGTTGAACAATAGGCCTCATGTCGAGAGGCAAGAGGAAGGGGGGACATCCACATGACAAGCACGAAACCATCCTTGCACCTATTGTTGAACTGATGGACAGCCCCAACCCGAACCTCATCCACTATCGTTCGGTTCCAAATAAAACACAATGCTAATTACATTTACTTATGTAATTAAATTAATGAGATCTGTGAGGACAAAAAATACTTCCCCAACATCTTTGGTGATGGTCATCCATTTGCGAGTGTGCTTATCTTGTTAAGGTTCTCAATTTTTGAAAACCATAGTTCTCCTTTGATTCTCCATACATTGCATCCAAGCTGCACTCAAAGAAGATCCTTGCATTCATTCACCTATGAATTCATGAGGTCGCGAGCCCTCTATGTGCATTCTTTTGATCATGAAATGTTGAAGAGGACAAAAAATCTGGGTGGTTGAGGTAGGCATCATCCGTTGAGGGAAACATATCCCATATAGAGGATATGCAGGCATATTAAAATTTTCATATAGAGAGCTGGAGCATTCCTGACTGCGAACATGAAGAGAATGAGCACGCGTTGAGCTCATCTTCTCATGCAGATATGCCAATGGTCCGCCATTGTTCAATCAGGCACTTGTAAATCTTGCCTCATGAATCTACCCATTATGTGGTTGTAGCAATCAAAGAAGAGCACGCTAGTCAAGTTGGTCGCGGTGGTCGTATCCATAAGGGGGAGATCACACAATGTCCTTTTGCCTCCTTCAAGAAGAAGGAGCTCTGAGCATCCGCGAGTTAGGAATGAATCACCCACCTTCGAACCTCAAAATCGAGACTCGCAAATCTAAGATCTCAAATGGAGATGAAGTTCAAGAGTCCTAGCTCTGATACCACTGTTGTGTGAGAGCTCCATAGCCTCCACACAAATGAACTAAGAAGTCTAACTAGCAAGGCCACACACTAGGAAGAGAGATGTCTTTCCACCTAATCAACCCCTCCAATATATAGCTCCTAGTCCAATGGGTAAGTCCCTGTAAAGAGGACATGTGTACCTTCCATCACATGGGTCTCTAAAGTGTTCACATGGTTTCCAAGCTTAGGAAATCACATGAAATCACATGGCTTCTAAAAGAAGACTCTCCAAGTTCTCACGTACAAATCAAGTGGCTAGGTGAAGCTTCCAATCAAGCCTAAGGTACTCAACCTTAGAGAATTTACCCTAAGGTTTAAGACCCATCTAAAAGGGGTAAATAAATCATACATCCAAAGGGTTTCACACCTAGAAACCCAAGGGTTCTACCCCTTAGACCCATGTAATTATACAATAGAATCCAAGGATGTGTTCTTCATAGAAACTTTATTAGTAACATCATAGGATAGCTTGATGGAATCGCAAGAGGCTAACTCGGATGGTTTTTCTGAAGTTGGAAGAAAGAAGAAAAGAAAGTGCAAATAAGTATTTTGGGGAGGGGTCTTATCCCGATGTTGAGGTTCACTTTGAAAATACAGAAATCAACCGTTGGAGAAAGAGGTGAAGTTGACGGACTACCTATGGGGATTCAATTAACTTGAAGACATAAATGAGGGTAAAGGCATTCCATCCGGCTATGGATCAACTGATAGCTTCTCTGAGTAGATCTCGCTTCCAACTGATTTGATGATTAAGAAATTAGAAGAACCTGATGGCTTTTTTTGTACATTTAGATACTAGATTTGCATGGAATAAGATTGAAGAGAAATATCAAGTCCTTGGTCTTTGATCTTAACCAAGCTCTGAGCTTGGAGTGTTTATGTTCTTATTATTCAAGCGTTATGTTTCTACTTTCTGAGTATCTATACATGGCCTTTTGTACAGCTTTTTGCGAGTGATTGAAGTGAGCTTCTTATTCTCGAAGCTTTTTTTTTAGCTTTTGTTTTAATTACCAAACAAATATTTCTTTTTTCTAACAAGGGAGACATGATCATTTAACTCATTAATTGTATGCCAACCATCACATTCTTAGTGCCATGTTCGCTTGGTGTACAGATTCTATCCTCTATCATGTGATCTTACATTGTCCATTGTATACTATTCATTATGTATTGTCTATGGATTCCCTCGTCCTTGGTTGATTTCTTTCTTTTGAAGGTTAAGGGTTTAATTCATTGGCATAGATACTAAATGCAGACCTAAAAATTAAAACAATATCACAAGAACATTAAGATAGATTAAACTTTGTTAAGTAGTGAAGAACTCATAGTAGCATCATAATGAGCTTCATGGAGCCTAATCTCTATAGGATGATCATACATCCATTAGCTTGAGTGATTCAACTGATATGCACTAGTGAAAAATCACCCTCCTTACATGGACGTGTCTAGCAAATCTTTCTACATGCGATTTTTGTCAACAAAATGAGATTACTTTTAGGATACCTTGTATAGAAGAAATACCTTGTATCTTACCAACCATTATGCAAGTTTCCTGATACAAAGGATACATGTTTGAAAGCCTTTTTATTAAAACTATGGGTCTGAATCTATTGTGTGAGAGCTCCATAGCCTCCACACAAATGAACTAAGAAGTCTAACTAGCAAGGCCACAGATTAGGAAGAGAGATGTCTTTCCACCCAACCAACCCCTCCAATATATAGCTCCTAGTACAATGGGGTAAGTCCCTCTCAAGAGGACATGTGTACCTTCCATCACATGGGTCTCTAAGGTGTTCACATGGTTTCCAAGCTTAGGAAATCACATGAAGTCACATGGCTTCTAAAAGAAGACTCTCCAAGTTCTCACATACAAACCAAGTGGCTAGGAGAAGCTTCCAATCAAGCCTAAGGTACTCAACCTTAGAGAATTAACCCTAAGGTTCAAGACCCATCTAAAAGAGATAAATAAATCATAAACCCAAAGGGTTTCACACCTAGAAACCCAAGGGTTTCACACCTAGAAACCCAAGGGTTCTACCCCTTAGACCCATGTAATTATACAACATTCTCCCCCCCTTAAAATCATTTCCGTCCTCAAAAATGAGTGGAGATATATACCTTGGGGTATTCCCTCGTGCTCCATGATGAATCTCAAGAATCATGGCTTTCATCTCTCTAAGTCCGCCTCTTAATTCAAAAGGGGAATTCTACCCCGAGTGAATCTTAAAAGAGGAGAATCCATGAGTAGTCTAATTCCCTTTCCAAATCATTTAAAGTTCCATCTAGTTTGCATACGAAAAAGAACTGAGTCAAATGCAAAGTATGGAAAGAATGAAAAGGGTGAAAGAGAACATTCTTGCCTATTTCCTTGTTTAAGCCAAGTGCCATCTGGGTCTCCATAGCTCAAACATGTGAATTAGGTGGATACAAAGTGACTTCAGCTAAATTATTACCTTGGTCCATTGCTTTGCACTACTTGTGCATGGACCTAGCAAAATAGATGAATGCTACTTAAGGTTTCCTTATCAGATTCATCTCTCAAGTTAGAATCCAACTTGTTCTAAAAGGAAGATGAATCTTACATAATCCCTACCCAAATTAGTCTTTTTTAGTGAAATGGGTGGATTTTCTAGTTTGCAATTCGCCTCCAATAAATCTAAATAGAGGGGAATTTCATTATATAATTCCTACCTAACCAATAGAATGGTAAAGGTGGATTATCTAGTTTTTACAAGGATATAACATCCTCTTTATCTTCAAAGAGAATTTGAATAGCTTACCAAAAGTGGATTCAATATTCTTTCAAAACTTTACGTAGTTTTGAGAATCCACTTTAAGGGACTAGAATCCATAGGGATTAATCTAACTATTGTAGACTCCAAATGATTGAAAACTATTTTACTTGTTCTTTTAAAAAGATTAAGATCTTTATAACTATGTCCAAAGATGGGAACTCATAGTGTAAAAGATTGTGTTATCTTTAAGGTCATAAGTAAAAATAGATTATTTCAATCATTTCTTCACTACTTAATCCTTACGGATCTTTAGTTGGATCTCAAACCTTAAAGGTCTTCTTGATCCTTCTAGAGTTCTCTCCCTTATATTCTCGATCTATTAAAGATGTCCTATGTTGACATCGTAACTAGATCTTTCTTATTCTTCAATTGACTTGAAATATCAAGTATCCAAAAGATGATCTTTTTGAGCTTTCTTTCAAGCTTGATCTAAGATCATTTTTATATTCCTTGAATTTCAATTCATACTTTGGGATGAAGCTTTTTTAGAGCTTCATCCTTTGGAGTTTACCTTCAAACTCAAAGAAGTTGATCCTCTCCTTATTTCTAACTCTCTATGAGAGATAGATCAGATCCTTTCGTATCTTGTTAGAATAATTCTTCACCCCTTTGAGAGGATAATTGAAGAAGATATCTATTCCTAGACATTATCTTCCTCACGTATTCCCTTGGATCATGATTCCCTTTTTCTTCTGGCCATCAAGAAAAAGTACTATATTGGAATCAGCCCCCACTGTCCCATACGAGAGGGTTCTTCATCCAATCCACATAACTATGTCTCTATATCTTTTCGACTTCTCTGTCCTTTTAAATGCCCTTCGTACTATGGTACCAAATTATAAGAGCAAGGACTAAGGTGCTTAGATACACCACTACTAATATTACTTAAATATTTGGTTAACCATTTATTGTGGTGTGACTCATCTTATCAAAATTAAAGTTTGACTTGATCTTTGCCCTACTTGGGTCCTTTGGCTTTCTTCTCTTCTTTAGCCAAAATAAGAGATAAGACTAGGTTTTTCTCAAATAGATCCCTTCATGTTCAATGCTTTACCCATGGGTTTTACTTGGGGATCTAGCTATTATGCTTCATACAAGAAGCCATTTTACTTAGGTCTATATTATTGGAATCTATAACATATGTTATGTTATCCCCATGAAGCATCAAGATAGATTGTGCTTTATAGCTCATCCAACTTCTTTTCCTAACCCACTTAGGATTTATACAATCCTTATGGTGTATGCAAGCCTTCTCTTGCATTGGGGTTCTTTGAGAATTCCCAATCTTTGAGAACTTCATTTAATTGGAAGATGTAATGAAAGATATATGAAGTACTAGAATATGAGGAAGTACTTCAACTTTATCTATTTCTTGCATATCTTTCACCTTGCAATACCCTATTTGGTCTTTTCAAGGCATAAGATACAAGTTCTTGGGGACTTTCTCCCCTCCTTAAGAGTTTTCTTCCTCGAAAACTACCTAGGAGTAAATTGAAAATTGTGCTCTTTCAAAAGTATTTGAAAGAGTTTATTTTAAATCTTTTATTATCCTTCTTGGTTAAAAATGTTTTCTTTCTTCTCCAAGCATATAGAGCAAATTTCCCAAAGTTCAAGTTTTGAGTTACCTCTAAATTCGATGTCCCATACCACCGAATCAACTTCAGTGGTAATATAAGCATAGATGTCCCATACCATCCGACTTATATTTCCACTTAAGTAAAGGTAACTTTAACTTGAATTATGGGATCAAACCTTCTTCTCATCAAGTAAGATCTATTGCTTCTTGGAATTGAAAGTGTAACTTCCATAGAATGTTTTGGTGCTCATGAGAATTTTAACTTACCAAGTCTTAGTTGGAATTTCAATTTGACAAGAATAATCTTAAATTGACTTTTTCAATTATTCCTTGATTCAGGTATACTTCAAAAGATCCCTTTTATGTCACTTGATAATAGAGCTAGTTTAAATCTCAACTAGATGTTATCTCTTATGACATAATGAGTAATCTGAGAATAATTGACTTTGTCAATCAAATCTCTATGTTGAAGTAGATGGTAATTCCATTTACTATAGAGTCCTTTATTAGGACATTCCAAAATGCTACTTAGGGTTTATTACAACCCTTTAATTTTACATTCTCTTCATTCCTTGCATTTGCTTGGAAGAATAATTTAAAGCTCCAAATAATTCTGTAGTTCTTTCTTGAACAAAAGCATTAATACTTTTATCTTCCAAAACTAAGATTCTGTTATACCATATTTTCTCTTCCTTAGAGCTTTGAGAAGATAGTGCTCTAAGTTACCACCATTGTATCGTGGCTTTTGTTGAGAAAACATGCGCAGTAGAGACCTTGAGAGCTATGGCGGAGAAGCACAATCTCGAGACTTCAGTAGAACGATGCCATAGAGGGGCGAACATAAGAGATAAGGTACAGGGAGAATGTAGATCTCCCATGAACGTGGACGCATAGATATGAAATAAAGATGTGCCTTATCATTTTAGTGACCCAATGGGCCTTTTTTATACAAAAATAGAAGGCATTTTGGCCAATCAAACAAGAGATAAGGAGAGGATAAGATTACTCTCTTACATGGAGAGGGTTCATACACAAACTACAATAAGCTCATAGCCAACAATCCCCCCCCTTGAGCTGTTTGTACATAGCTCTTATAGGGACTATCCTTTCCTCACAATTAGGCTAGGGTGGTACAAATATGATTCCTTCCCATGTACAAAGAAGGATGTACAATGTTTATATCCTTCCTTCAAAAAACTCATGGGTGGTACAAATCCTTCCCTATAATATGAGGATGGTACAAAGGGGATGTTTTACAACACATAATCATAGACTAAATTGACTTGAGCTTCTTGTTCATTTGTCTCCTCTGCTATGTTGACATTGCTTGGATTTTTTTGAAAGCTCCTTTGTTGTTGTTGAAGTTGTTGTTACGTAGACGACAATACTTTGTAGCATGGTTGGTTTTACCACATATTTTGCAAGGGTTGACTTGATAACAATCTTTGACAAATGGTTGGTACGATTACAATGAATACATTTGTACCTCTTACAACCAAGGCTTTTGTTGTGAATTCATCATGTGTTGTCAACTTATTTTCATGATGTTGTAGAGAATTAATGACATCATCTAGCCTAGGGATAGGGTCCTTTTTCTTTAAGAAAAGTTACAATTTGCCCCAAACTTATCATCGAGCACAGCTTTGAGTAGAACGGCTACTTGATCCTCATTTTCAATAGGGCATCGCACATATGCTAATTGGGTACATATACTCTTTAGCTTGTTTACAAGAGTAGGTATATCTTCTCCTTGAGACATCGTAAGAGAATAAAGTTCCATTTTAAGTGCTATTTTGGAGTTTCTAAAGATAGCTCCAAAGTTCTGCTCTAGAGTAATCCATGCTTCGTTTGAGGTAGTGCAATCATCCAAGAAATGTACATAGTTATCATCTAGAGATGTGAGTAACATTCCAAGTGCTTGCTCATCCTTTTCCGTGAAATATGGTAGCCCTCTTCTATGCTCAAGTGTTTCGTTTGGTGCTAATGGTTTCGTGATGGACCATAATTGTTTTGTCATGAGATGCCCCTTGATTTTTGTTTGCCATGTGTGAAAACCTTGCCATTGAACTTATCTAAAGGCTTCTCACTCATTTGGGAGAGGTCTTAACTCTTGGAGACTCTCCAAGGTCAGTGTCTAACTCCTTACAAAAAATTTTGATGAATTTATTGTGATGGGAAGGTCTTACCAATTATGCAAGATGGCAGTGTCTAATCCCATAGACATATTTAGACCTATAGGTAAAAATGATCACAAGATACAAAAATGCAGTCAATTATTTCTTTCAGATGCATAGGCGGCGATGAAGTATTTAACGGACTTCCAAATATAGATGAAGTCAATGGTTTCAAAATCACTTGCACAATACTAAAAAGTTGGGTTGCACAGAAAATTACAAAACCATAGATTCCAGCGCCAATCGTGAGCACACATAATGATTTCCAAACAATAACTCCTAGTAGTGAAACTTGCACTTACAGTGTGCATCGCATGGTTGGAGGTAGAAAACCACTACAGCTAAAAACTTCAGTGCCTGTACGAGATTTGAACATGAATTTGTTGGTGAGTGCATGCAGGCGTATTCCTTAGATTTCTCCCGAATCTTGTCCTCGTGCGAAAGGTAGCAGTAGATAAAAACGCTTAGAAAAGAAAAGCGAAACCTCTGAAATGGATAAGCTGATCGAGCTAATCGTCTTGTGATATGGACGTCGCCTTGGCAGAATTTGTTTACTCCATTGCTAAGAGAACCTGCTTTTTCATCAACGCGCACACTTCGGTAGCATTATAAGCTTCATAGTGCTTAGTTGCAAGCAACACTACTGCTTGTTGAAGTAGAACAATAGTGCAATTAGATTACTACTGTAAATTCTTCATCTGTCTTTGATGACGGAGGCACAAAGTGCAAGACCACAGTCTTAACATGATTCATACTGAGGAGAAGGGAGCCTCAGGTTGCGATGGCATGAAGAGGACACAAAGGCAATCTGTTTTCACATCTTCTCCCTTTGGTTGCCACTACACACCTCTATTGATATTGCGGACACCTCGCGCAGCCTGTTGAGAAGCTCTGATACCAGTTGTTGAGAAAACATGTGCAGTAGAGACCTCTAAGAGCTATGGCGGAGAAGCACAATCTGGAGACTTCAGTAGAACGATGCCATAGAGGGGCGAACATAAGAGATAAGGTACAGGGAGAATGTAGATCTCCCGTCAACGTGGACGCACAGATATGAAATAAAGATGTGCCTTATCATTTTAGTGACCCAATGGGCCTTTTTTATACAAAAATAGAAGGCCTTTTGGCCAATCAAACAAGAGATGAGGAGAGGATAAGATTACTCTCTTACATGGAGAGGGTTCATACACAAACTACAATAAGCTCATAGCCAACAGTTTTAAGAGAGAAAATTTTTGTATTAATACCTTAAGTCTATGGCCTTGTTGATCAGGCATGCCATGGGTTTTTTATGGAATTTAAAATTCCATAAGAGGGTATTTTCAAGAAGTTAGGATTATTTGGCTTTTAATTACTAAGCCAAACATAAAAAAATTAAATGGTTTATAGTGACCAATTGGACTCATCACCATTCTTCCTAGAACCTAATAAAATCAAATCCTACTTAAGCTTAGCTTCAAGAACTTAATCTCCCTCTCAATTCAAAAACCCATGTAATATGTCCCATGTGCATAGTGCTTGCCAAACGTTTACACCTTTATTGGTAAAGGTGTAGCATGCATAAGGTTCAGAAGTTGGACCCCTCCTTAAAGCATGCAAAAATTCCGAATTGGAACTCTGTTCATTCAAAGGATGGTGCAAAATTTCCATGCTTCTTTCTTTCTATGCATATGAGTTTCCATAATGCATACTTCATAGACCATTTTCCATGAAAATGTACAACCAATCTTTCTTTTCAAATCAATGAAGTGGATGCATAGTGCAACTTATTTCCATGACTAATTGTCTATGTGGCCAAAGAAACCCAACAACCTAAATCTATGCATCCACTACTCAGTTCATTTCTGTTACAGTATGTAGTGCATGCTTCATGGTTTGAGAGAAAAAGAAAAGAGGGCAAAAACTTATCTAGAAATTAAGCTTTGTCCATCCCCTGACTTTGCTTGAGTGTTCTTGTGATGACGAAGTAGGCTTGGCCATCCCATCTTGTCCATCATTGAATTCTTTCTTGGGCATTTTGATACTTACATGTGCCCATATGTGTGCATTTACTTCCACAATATGCATCAACTTTCAAAATCTCCATCTACTCTTTATGCATACTAAAAAATATGATCTTTCTTTTCTATACACATCAAGAAGAATCATGCTTTTATAAATGCATACACTAGCATTTAATGTATGAAGAAATTATCCACATAAGGCATACTCCACTATATATTGGGAAATGAATGATACATAAAAATATAGGGTGCAGTAAGGATCAAAAAGCAGCGTTGCTATGAACGCTTGACTACAATAAGCCAGTTATCCTTGGAACATGCAAATCCATGGGTAGATGGACAATCTCACAAGCATAAGTTTCTTGTTCCAATCCATTAACCTTCTACCCCCCATCTTGGGGTGGTAAAAGGTTAAACAAATGGCCTCATGTCGAGAGGCAAGAGGAAGGGGGGACATCCACATGACAAGCATGAGACCATCCCTGCACCTATTGTAAATGATGGACAGCCCCAACCCGAACCTCATCCACTATCGTTCGGTTCCAAATAAAACACAATGCTAATTACATTTACTTATGTAATTAGATATGTGAGGACAAAAAATACTTCCCCAACATCTTTGGTGATGGTCATCCATTTGCAAGTGTGCTCATTTTGTTAAGGTTCTCAATTTTTCAAGACCATAGTCCTCCTTTGATTCTCCATACATTGCATCCAAGCTGCGCTCAAAGAAGATCCTTGCATTCATTCACCTATGAATTCATGAGGTCGTGAGCCCTCTACGTGCATTCTTTTGATCATGAAATGTTGAAGAGGACAAAAAATCTGGGTGGTTGAGGTAGGCATCATCTGCCGAGGGAAACATATCCCATATAGAGGATATGCAGGCATATTAAAATTTTCATATAGAGAGCATTCCTGATTGTGAACATGAAGAGAATGAGCACGCGTTGAGCTCATCTTCTCATGCAGATATGCCAATGGTCCGACATTGTTCAATCAGGCACTTGTAAATCTTTCCTCGTGAATCTACCCATTATGTGGTTGTAGCAATCAAAGAAGAGCACGCTAGTCAAGTTGGTCGCGGTGGTCGTATCCATAATGGGGAGATCACACAATGTCCTTTTGCCTCCTTCAAGAAGAAGGAGCTCTGAGCATCCGCGAGTCAGGAATGAATCACCCACCTTCGAACCTCAAAATCGAGACTCGCAAATCTAAGATCTCAAATGCAGATGAAGTTCAAGAGTCCTAGCTCTGATACCACTGTTGTGTGAGAGCTCCATAGCCTCCACACAAATGAACTAAGAAGTCTAACTAGCAAGGCCACACACTAGGAAGAGAGATGTCTTTCCACCCAATCAACCCCTCCAATATATAGCTCCTAGTCCAATGGGTAAGTCCCTCTAAAGAGGACATGTGTACCTTCCATCACATGGGTCTCTAAAGTGTTCACATGGTTTCCAAGCTTAGGAAATCACATGAAATCACATGGCTTCTAAAAGAAGACTCTCCAAGTTCTCACGTACAAATCAAGTGGCTAGGAGAAGCTTCCAATCAAGCCTAAGGTACTCAACCTTAGAGAATTTACCCTAAGGTTTAAGACCCATCTAAAAGGGGTAAATAAATCATACATCCAAAGGGTTTTACACCTAGAAACCCAAGGGTTCTACCCCTTAGACCCATGTAATTATACAATAGAATCCAAGGATGTGTTCTTCATAGAAACTTTATTAGTACATCGCAAGAGGCTAACTCGGATGGTTTTTCTGAAGTTGGAAGAAAGAAGAAAAGAAAGTGCAAATAAGTATTTTGGGGAGGGGTCTTATCCCGATGTTGAGGTTCAGTTTGAAAATACAGAAATCGACCGTTGGAGAAAGAGGTGAAGTTGACGGACTACCTATGGGGATTCAATTAACTTGAAGACATAAATGAGGATAAATCCCTAAAGGACTATTGCACAAACAGTAAAGACAAGCCAAAAGTATATGACACAAGCAAAGAAGACAATCGGGACTTGTGCTCGAGGGTCTCTACTTGGATTGTGTATGGATGCGTGCCTTGTTTCCTAGTTTCGGAAGTAACAATTGAACACATGAGTAGCATGTGTCTTAGATTATTGTGGAGGGCTTTCAGGAGGGGAGTCTCACTAGATCCCTGTCCTTCATGTTTTGTAGGAAAGGGAATATCCTTCTTAGGCCATTCTAATGTTGTAAGAGTAGAAATCTCTCTTTCCTTTCTAGCTAGGGAAGAGGTATCGTGGCTCTCTAGTGCAATCGTCTAAGTCTTGACTTGTTGTATTAGAGAGGTCATGTTACCAATCATAGTCTCCAAACTAAGGGTTTCGTCTTTGAACTCTATGATTTTTTTTCTGTGCGAGACAGACGCATCATGGAGATCCACATAGGAATATTTCTCTTCTTGCTAGACCTTTTTCTCTATTTCTTGTTATTGTTCTACCTCTTCCATTATATGGTCTAAATCCTCCATATTTTTCTCCCTAGGTGGAGAAGTATATTGTAAAGGTTGTTTTCCCTTAGCTTTCTTGTTTATTCCCCTAGTTAACTAACTAGAATGTTTAGAACAAATGGAAGTAAATTTTTTGAAGCAAGAAAGAGAGAAAACAACACTAGAACACTTCCCTAATACAATCCAAGCTTTCAAAATCTAATTTGAAGTGATCTTCCAACTGTGGAGGGTGAGGTTTTCACTCCTCGCTAGGCAGAAAGACAAATTCGAAATATCTGCTTGGTTCGAGAGGATCTTAGTCAGAGGTAATAGCTCAAAACACCAAAAACGACATAAAATGATGCACTTTTGATCCTCTTTTGTCCTTGGTATTGGAATATAAGTGGTCCAACACCTAGACATGAAAGTTATGATGCTAATCCAAGTGGCATAAGTCAATTTGGATGCCAAACAATAAATAATGAGGCCGAGAATTGGTCACATAATATCGGATAAAGCACTAAAAAGGGATTTTCATAGACCAAAACTTCTCCTGAAAACATGATAAAAATAACTTCCATCAAATCTTGGAGCACTAAGCTATGGCTTGGAGAAGTTTTCCATGTCAGTGTCAGAATTGAGAATCATGTTGAAAGAGCTACTTTGCCACGTTGAGAAGGTGCTTCATTGAGGTGTTTTACCGATTTTTCCTGCTCTTATCTCATCTCCACTTAGCAATGTACATTTTTATATGCTTGCGTCCCCCAAACTAGCTTCAGTCCCCTTACTTTACCTCCTAGTGAAAAGATCAATGAATTATTCTCTACATGATGCCTCCGGATAAGGGGTTTCATTCCTCATAGAAATGCCCAATGCGAGTTTATGCCCTGTAAGGGTCGGGGCCTTTTGTTGTTCCCTTCATCCTTAAGAAGGGCTGGAGGGGACAAAGAGGGGAGAACCCTTTACGTGCCAGGGCGGTCTGAGGTGTGCATAGGCTGTCTCATATGAAAGAGCCATCATTGGCTTTCTTGTAGTTGCCATGCGCGTACATTGGTCCTTCCTGCTCTGATACGAGTGTAGTAAATCCTCAATGATACCCCATATTTTTTTTGTGTGTCAGCTCTGATCTTGAGACAAGTGACAATGATGACTCCTAGCTATAGTTTGGACCCGATACACAGAGTATGATGAGACATCCTACCCCCAGCCATGCATAATAGCCCATATGCTTTCACTTCCATATTGAGTGCTTTGGTGGACTCCCACATGAGTGCCACATGGCATTCATGTGAGAGTCCATAGAACATGATAGCTAAGCGAGTACTCACACCCCCCTTCCTCCAAAATATCATATAAAAATTAGGATAAAAGATGATTTTATCCCCCAATGGACTTGATTTGCATTAGTTCTCTTAGAGGTGCTTTAAGATAATCAATATCAACTGCATTTAGAAATTAAAATTTAAATCTTAGCTACTAAGTTTTTATTAGTTCAATCTCATAAGTATTATTTCATAAGGTGTAGTATATTAATTTGGATGCTCTTCACCTCCATAGGGATTTGTATTAGGACCTATAGATTGTGAGAGTGAGTGGCTCGCAATTATTCAAAACTTATAGTGGATGTCAAGGACGTACTTCCTCTCAACCAAATGGATGCGTTTATCCACCTATATGGATTCAATACTTAGAACGTTTTCGATAACTCCAAGAGCATTGATCTTTTTTTTTTAATAAAGGAAGTTCGGCCTTAGCCTACTCTCCCGGACTTGAACAGAGCAGGCGAAGCTTTTACAGAGAAAAAGGTTAATCACCCTCATGCGGGGCCCACATGGGAAAAGTGAGTTCTTGATCAAAAGGAATACTTGATGACTCCTAAAAAAAAGGGGTGGGGTTTCTTACAATTAGCGATCCTTTTGCCAAGGAGGAACAGTGAATGCTCAATCGACCAGAGTTTTGAGCGTTCGGGAGAGTCGCGGAGCGACCGTTCGCTTCTCCCAACAGAGCTGGCTTCCAACTAATATTTTTCTGATGACTAATTTTCATTCCGATGATCTGCCATAGCCTCCGTGGTAGGCCTTGCAAGGCTTACATGGAGTTATAGAGGAGGTTGACAAACCTCGCATCCCCATCATGTGGAGCCCACTTGGTTTTAAGCTTATTGTTGACATACTGTAGCTCTTTGTGATGTCTAAAGGGGGGGGGGTTCTTTTGAGTTAGCAATTCTTTTGCTGATAAGGAAAAGGGACTTCTCAATCGACCACTCCTTGGGGGTATTGCCAAAGTTTTGAGCACATCTTTCTTGCCAAATCTTCCAAAGGACCTCTCCCCTAATCACATTCCACAATGTCGTAGAGCAACCAATCGCTTCACCAATGAGGGCTATCTTCTAATTGATTTGTTCTTGGAGTACCAAATAATGACCAAGGACTCTCCATAACCGAAGGGATTTAGGGCAAGCAAAGAACATGTGACCAATATCCTCTTTCCAACGCCAACATCGCTTGCACCAGGGCGGAACCCCACAGATCTTGTTAGCTTTTGCATTGCTCCATATTCCATGGTGAAGGATTTGCCATAGGAGAACTGACTTTTTGTTTTCAATGAGAGGATGTCAGATAGACAAAAATTTCATATCCCATCGAAGTTGCATCTAGTTGAGACACCATTTTTTGTTGAGACTGATGTGAATGTCATTGCAAGCTTCGACATATGGAAGGTTGGAGAGGCGATTACCATTATACCATTTAAGGCCCATTGGGTTCGGAGAGTCTTGTCCCATAAGTAGTCAGATTTTAGATCGGTCCCAAGCGTGGCGTCTGCTCAGTAAAACATTACATTCCTCGTATGTGACTGCAATAGTAGGCTCAAGGTCCTCAAAGTCCACCCATCTATTCGTGTCCTATTTCCAAAGGTGCTTCCATTGTTTGAATCCCTTATTCCAGAGTAGTCTGTTGGCACTCAAGACATTCCAAGGCTCCACGTTTCTCATGCCTTGGATCGGGAACCAAATAGAGTCGTTTTGTCTTATACGAGCAGACCATTTCCATTAGGGGAAAAAGTGAGCCTTGCATGGGCCTTGTAAGGATCCCTAATTTTCAGGGATTAAAAAGCTTAATCTATGGGTTTTAGCAGGCACACAAAACCACCATGGTATTGTTGAATAAAATAATAGGATAAAAGTTTTCGAATTTGAGCTCTTAGGCGTGAGGACTCGTGGCCGTTGGATACTTCTAATCGATGGCTTAATTTAAATGCCATGTGAGAGTAGAGAGAGAAGTTGTCAAACTCCATGGGAGTGGGGACAAGACTTGTGCACATCTCTGCAAAAACAACGGCCGTCGGATCATCCCAAATCGAATGGATGCGCGCGAATGGGGCTGAGCCTCTTTTTCGGATGCATTTTGGCCGTCATATATGAGGCATATCTAGTGGCTACAATTTGATGGCGCCTTTTTGATGTTTGGGGTGAATCCAAGCCATCCAATCCTTCCTAGATCTAATGGCTACAAACTGAGGCGCTGCAATTTCAGACAATTCAAATTGGACCATTCAATTGAAGCCAAAATCCAACGGTTCTCTCCAAAAGGCGCCTCTTGTAATGATTGCATGGATCTCAGCCAATCAATCTCCAGCTAATCCAAGGGTGCAAATTGATCCGAGCATTGACTTTTTAAACTCAATCGTGGCCCTTAGATATTCTATGAATCGGATGGCTCTAAATGAGTTTCGAGTTTCTCAAAACCATCTTGAAAGAAAAACCACCAATTCTAGATGGTTTCTAGCTCTTTGACCACACAAAAACAAGGGAAGCCTATGCCTAGTCTATGTGATTAAGGGACTAGACTGTGGCCACCACCCTCTTCTCATTGGTCCATGGCTAATTACTCCTTAATCTAAAAGGCCCATTCAGGGTTCATTTTTTCCCCTAATGCCAATCTTCACTGATTCTGATGTGAGGTTTGAATGTGTTCCAACTCAACCACAAGAATCTTACCAGGATCAATCCTTTGGGTGAGACCGGAATCGGAGAGAATAGGAGGGTGAGGATGTCGAGGTTTTTCCATCCAGAGTAGCCTACCAAAGTAATTGCATTTTTGTTTATGAAAATTAATGTGGCCCAAGAGGAGTCTCTGTTGCACCATGCCTTAATCATCCACTTAGCTGCAAGTTTATTGGCCATGCTGCCAATGTTCATAATACCCAGACCTCCATTCTCCTTTCGACTAGTGCATATGGACCATTTGGTCTTAGGCACTCCCCTCCTATTATGGTCCCCGGTCCAGAGAAAGTTCCTATAAGTACTTTCTAATTTGGCTAATTCTTGATTCTTCGGTCTCCAGCAAGAAAGAAAGTATATGATTGAGGATATGAGGAACATGTTGATCACCATGGCCTGGCCAGCAAGATTCATTTGCAAACCCCTCCAGTAGTTAAGTTTATTATTAAGTCTAGCGAGGACCCAAGCCCACTTTTGTTCTAGAGTAACACCGAATCCCAAGGGCATACCAAGAATGCGAACGACCTAACCCGATTGAATGCTTTGGCATCCTTGCACAGTAAGGAGATTGGGTGGATTCCCTTTGATAACCCTGAATGCAGTCTTGGTATGGTTAATTTTGGATCCAGATGCCTCACAAAACGTGTCGAGGCACCACCAAAAGGTTTCCAAGCTGGTATCGTCATTGTGAACAAAGGCATTTGTGTCGTCCGCAAATAGCCTCATGGTCATTTGTCCAGAGTTATGTGGCAAAGTGATGCCTCTTAAGTGACCAAGTTCCATCTGTTGCTCCACAAGTTGGCTCAGTCCTTCAGTAGCGATGGCAAAGAGTAGCGGGGCCAACGGGCAACCTTTCCTGATGGATCGTTTCATATTGATTGCCTTTGAAAGTTGTTCATTGAAATTGACTTTGGTCGAAGCATTGCCAAGGAGAGGGGAGATCATCCTGAGGAATCTCTGACTACACCCGAGGTCTTTTAGCGATTGTAAAATATAGTCCCATTCCAATCTATCATAGGCTTTGTCAAAGTCAATCTTGAGGAAGACAATGTCCTTATTAGATTCTTCAGCGTAGTCCAGATGTTCCTAGATATCAATGATGGCTTCCAATATTGATCTTCTCTTAATGAAGCCTTTTTGGTCTTTGCTAAGCCACTGGTCTAAATGACAGGATATCCTATTGCAATGAATTTAGCAAGAATCTTGTATGCGATTTGAAGCATTGTGATAGGTCTCCAGTTCTCAATTCTGTTCCCAAGAGCATTGATCTTGAATTTCTTGACAAGCTTTGCTTTGATGGTCGTTATACCTATTTGAACACTACTTAAAATAATTGGGTCATCTACAAAGATACAAATACAATACCTTTTCTTCCCCTTTCTTTAGATTTAGAGAAGTTTTTGCAATACTTGGTTTACATACACACCTACAGTAACACCCTAGTAGACTTTAATTGCAAGCCTGTAGTAGACTTTAATTGCAAGCCTTAGGCGTTCGGTGAGACTTTATAAAGCTCTATTGAGCTTATAGAGGTACTTTGCATATTTATTTTCTTCAAACCATAAAGGTTTAGGCATGTGGAATATTACAAAAAAAAATGAGCATTTTCAAAATCATTTTTACATCTAAGTGAGATGTAAGCCAATGTATACACCAATGCTGGCCAATCTATGCCACAAGTTTGGGCAAATCTGTTTTCCACCATCTTGCGTTGGACCTAAGTATGATTCTTATTTAAGTTTCGTTTTATTTCTAAAGACAAGGGCTTACAATTACCTTCCCTTTGTGTCTCTAGATTTTTCATGTGCACATGGCTCCTTGTTCTTCATCACAATGGGCATATACGATTAGCGTCTTGCAAAAATGTCTCATAAATAAGGTTTAGAACTGAAGCATTTACGTTTTACGACATCATTTGTTCACCATGTGGTGGGTTGAACATATTTTCCACAAAAGCTAATTCCTTTTGTGTTGCTTATCCCTCAACGATTGAGCTTTCATCCGCTTCTACCTCATTCGCATCTACACTCAATCTACTAGATTTCTTTTCCTTTATTCTTTAATTGGCTAAGCTCTTCGTCTCCATTTTTCTATGATACTTGAGTCTTCAAGCATGGTTGAATTTCTTGATCCACTCAATTCTAAACTCTTGTACCTTTTATTAATGCCTTCTGTCCACCTGTTTTATGTATTCTTCCTTCAGCAAACTTTATAGATGATACAAAGGTTCAAGTTTTTCGAAGAGTTCATCTTGATCTAATCTTAATATAACAACAGCTATGATCTTTCAACTCTAAAGAATCCCATTAAAATCTCACGTTCTGCCCTAGAATCAAGCTTGGTCCTGAGGTCTTCTAGATGAATTTTCATTAGCCAACACATCCAAGCATCCTTGTGAGAGATAAATTGTTTCTCCCACTGCAACACTCCTCTAATGTCATATAATAAATCCAAATTCAGGGCACCTATTCATGATGTAACTTGTATTGAGAACAATACCTAGCCAATACATCAAGAGAGCATGGATTCCATTAAGTATTCTTCTACATACATCTACAAGACATTAATTACAAAAACCTACCTAACGCGTGCTTTCATTGTGGCCAACAAGGTCACAGGATTAAAGATTTCCCACTAAGACAAAAAAGCAAACGAAAACAAGAAGCCTCGAGAAGCGCTCAAGACAACAGTGGGACACTGAACTGCACGACAAACGAAGAGGAAGCTAAGGGGTACACTACAAGCAAAGGAGATGGCTTTACCACTAGTAATGAAGATAATATGGATAGTGAAAGTTCCATCATCAGTTCGACTATTCTGGAAACGGTTTCATGTTCATTCCAACACGAGGCCTCCTGCAAGGGAAAACAACCGATTGATTTACCTTGGAAAAGCCCCCACAAGAACAAATTGCTAAGTCGGGACCCCCTTCAGGCAAAAAAGAAAGATGAATCCAAGAAGGGAAAGGATAAGGCCCCCTCCCATAAAGAGGGTAACTTACAACAATGATCATCATCTCATTAAATGCTAGGGGGCTAAATGACCCCTCGAGACCGACCATCATTGGTCAATGGCTTCGCGACATTAGCCTAATCCCAGAATTTATCTGTATTCAAGAGATTAAAATAGATGGAGCGGACCTTGAGAAACATCTTAGATAGGTCTCCTCAACCCATGTTTAGATTTTGACGTCGCACACCCGGGGGTAGGGTGGGATGGTAATCGGTATAAATCAATTCTAGTTTGAAAAGCTGGAGAACTCCATTGAAGACCAGAGCCATTGATAGACTACCGTTTCCTTTGGTCCCCCTTTCGATTTACTTTAGTTTCTATGTATGCCCCTAATGGGGAGATGGGGAGACTGAACACTTGGGCCTCCTTGGACTCACTCCCCCACAACGTGCTAATTTGTGGCGACTTCAATATGGTGGAGGACCCTATGGACAGATGGAATGGCAAGGGCCGGGTCATCGATAGTCGGGAGAAAGAAACGTGGGACAAAACCAAGCTGCACTTGGATTTGGTCGAATTCAAAGGTTTAACTAGGTTTTCTTGGCCAAATCTCCAGGCCGGCGAGGACTTGAGGAAAGCTAGAATGGATAGATGCTACATTGCTCAAAACATTATTCATTAGTGGGGCTACCCTTCCCTCTTGCAACACACTGACCTTGCCATCTATGACCACTACCCGATCATTATCGCTTTCTAGCCTTTCATCAAAATCCGTAAGGCTCCTTGGTTCCACACCTGCATGACCACCTTCTCTTTCCCCTTCATCCATCAAGAAATTGCTGAAGTGTGGAAGAAGGTGTTCGCCTCCGGCTCATCTCCAGCCAAGTGCTAGGTCAAAAAGTTATGGCAGATCATGATTAGAACCAAGAAGATGCTCGAGACATTTTAGCGGGCACGAAGAGAAGCTCTATATCATAGACTCTAGAGATTTGAGGAGGAAATGAACAAAGGAAAAGCTCAATCTCAGAAAGGTCTATGAAAAATCAGAGCGTTGTTGAGATACAAGGAAGAAATACAAAGGAAAATTTTGCAAATTTTCTTTAAGGAGTGGTTGGCTGGGAAAGCTGAGAAACCCACCAAAGAGATGTGCCACATCCTTAAAAGGAAACAAAAGAGAGAATCGATCCCGCTATTATTAGACTCAAATGGCGATGTATGCAATATGGAAGAAGAAAACTTCGAGATCATTGAAGAGCACTTTACGAGACTCTTGGGGATCTGGACCCCCTTCTCCCCCCATAGACGGGACTGCATGGCATCCATATATACGGTATCCTCTAATAGAATCCCACACAACCTTTGTTCCCTGCTTGATGCCCCTATATCGGAAGAAGATATCATTGAAGTCATTGATGCCCTTTCTTGTGGTAAAAGGCCAGGATCGGATGGGCTCACTAATGAGTTCTTTAAGTCCTTCAAGTTGGTGGTTGCCACCCCTCTTTCCTCTGGCATGGAGAGAGACGCTCGAGTTTGGTGCACTTCCGACTTGTCTCAAAAATGGCATCATCAAGTTAATACACAAAAAAGGGGAAAAGAATAGAATAGAGAACTGGCATCCAATTACGATGCTCCAAACCAGATAGAAGATCATTGCCAAAGTCATAGCCAATAGAATATCCAGCCATCTGATGGCATCGTTAAGCGAGGACCAAAAAGGTTTTGTCAAAGGCAGGTCAATCTTGGAAGCCATTATAGATATCTAGAAAGGTCTTGAATTCGCAAATGAGTCAAGACAAGATGTGGTTTTCCTCAAGATGGACTTTGACAAAGCATACGATAGGCTACTAAATAGTTAGTGGAAAATTTAAGTTTTTCATTTTTAGCATATGTTTCATCAGTATAAAAATCATCAAATTGTGAAAAGCCATGAAAGGTTAAAAGGGCCATCCTTACGGCTATCAAACCATAAAAACTGGTAATTCTTAACAGCAATCTTGGAATGCATGCTATCCCATTGGGCAAAGAAAATAGCTTTGACCACCCTCGTAAGGTTGTCTTCATCAGTTTGCATCTTTTCGAGTATTTCGTTGCATTGTCGGATCTTGTTCTGAGTGCCTCGTAATTTGTGCCGTAGGAGCTCCAGTTATTGCTCGAGTGTGACCTCGGGTAGAGGTGATTTGCCAAAATCCTCCATGTTGTTCATAGGGTCCATGAGAATGTAGGGACAAAACCCTCTTACTAGATATGTAAAAAAAAATTTGAGTTTGTTTGAGTTAAATGTAAAAGGAATGGTTGTTCTTGGGAATTGAAAAAGTAAGAAAGAGATGAAAGGTGTGTTAAATATAAGAAAAGAGAAGTAGAGTTTTTGAGTTCTAAATCAAAATCTGTGCATGAACCAAATTGAAAAAAGTGACTTTTTAAAAAATAACTCAAAATGCAACTTTCTCCCTCCAAAACCTCACATTTTCATACCCAGGTCCCAAAAAGTCATCTCTTTCTACTACTTTCTCTCCCTACCACACCATTGCAGCTCTTGTGTCTCTATTTCTTTCTCTGTGCATCATCTTCTTTGAATTCCTACTGTCACTTCCATAGCCTGAACTCCAATGGAGAAACCTAAATCTCATAGATGTCCAAAAGATGAGGTGATCGCGATAAAATGTCACAATATCAAGGCTACAGAAGGAATTTGGTTAGGACATGAGTTCTGCAAAGGTGCATGGGTGTACATGCAACCCTCTGGTGTTGGTCCTCATCGTGTAAGAGATCGTGGAAACTTGGATCTTCATTGGAAAGGGAAGTTATTAGGCTTCAAAAAGCTCAAAAATGGTGAAACTGTTGCCATTGTACAACATGTTTCCACAATGTCAAGCATGAAATTGGAAAACTCAAACAAAATGAGATATCTTATCAACTGTAAGTATTACTCATTGACTTTTGTCCAAATTTCATAATATACCTAGCTAAGTTGTGTAGTTTTTTGTTGTAGACATATTTCCTTCTACCTTGGTGGAAGAACAACCACTTCATAGTCTTACAGGTACTTTCCAAGCATTGCATGCAGGTGTTGGGTCGATAGTCTTTCCACAAGCCCGTCCTGCTCAACTATTACGTGAGAGAGTTTTCTTTTACACACTTACATATGTTGTACCCTCTTCATCAAATGATTTTGGCAGGTTAGAGATGATTAAGGTAGATTCTCTTTTAAAGCTCGAGTGGTTGCAACCTGATGTATGGACATTAACATCTTTGAAGCATAAGATGGTGATGGACATACACAACTCTTTGAAATTTACAAGAGTTTCAAGATCTATAGGATTACGTTGGTGTGTTCCTATTCATTGTTTTGTACATTTATTTCAGATATTCACAATTCTAGACACTTCAACAATGTTCATGTCAAAAGATATCACGTATGAGTAGGTAGAGGATTTACTAGGTGAAAATTGGGGACTTGTAGAAGGATGCACCAAAGGGGATGGATACCTTTGTAAAATTGGTGCAACAGGCATAGGATTTCGATACTTGAAACATCGTAATTCATTGTAATTAGATTTGATTATGACCGTTGGATGTGTAAACTTGGTGAATGGATACCATTACAAAGTTCTGAGGGTTTTTTAATTTCATTTGAAATTAAGATAAATCTACCCAACAATGAAATGGAAGTTATTTCAGTAAATCATCATTGGACTCTTGCCAACGTGAGAGAACATCTAGTAATCATGGGATTTGAGGATCTGGATCAATCAAAGTTCAGAATACAAGGGCATAAGGTAAATAGCATATGGTATTTTTTTCTTTTTTTTAATACAAATTCCTATACTCAAATATGTTCATTTAAAGTTTTCTATTTGTCTGCAGATTGGTAAGAGGTTGGAGGATAAAATTAAAGTCCTTCCTGAATGGAGTGTGGATGGAACTCAACTTTCATTGTCATAGCTCAAGAACTATTTGAGTGCTAGAGTGTACACACAACCTATGTTCCATTTATAATCCTTCTTCTGCAACAATGTATTTAACATGCAAGACATGTAGCATGTAAAATTTTTTGATCTCAATATGATGTACAATTTGCCAAATCTTTGATTTTTCCAATGGAAATTTATTATAATTTTAAAGTTCTGAGAATTTATTTTTTCTATTGTGTAGATGTGGTGTATCTTATTCTGGTTAATGATTCTGTTCAATCTTTTTTATGAGCCAAAGTTTTTTTTTTAAGAGTTCTGTGCATGATTGTTTTATTTGAAGGTATCAGTTTTAGTTTTAAAATGGATCCCACTCACTTTAAAATTTTGAAACTACTATAAAAGCAACACGTATTCTCTCATTTCTCACTTTTGCAACCAAGAAGAGCTAGAATCACTCGCAGAGCACGCACACAAGCTAGCATCATGCACGATGGCTGCAGCAACCTCCAGTACCCTGCAACCCAAACATCCACGTGAACTCTTCAATAAGTTCTTGGAATCAACTGAGTTCAAAGGTCAAAAACACTTGTATGACCTGTTGTCTAGAGTCCCTGATCTAGACAAAACAATCAACTGAACTCAGACATGCTCGAGGAAATCATAGAGTTCCTTGAGTACTACATCTTGCGTTACTCTATAGAAATACCACCTTATGAGGGTAAATGCATCCCATGTGACCTTTTGCTCTACATACACAAAGGCGATGAAGCCTTCATGAAGCGCCTTAAGCGCTTCATGGCAATCTTGAAACTGCAGGGCACTTATTAGATGACTCTGTGCCATTAGTAAAAAAAACTTAACAAAAAGAAGAGGATGGGTACAAAGTACCTTTCCTACATTGTAACAACATAGTTTATCATTAATGAGGAGCCTGAACCTACACCTGTTGAACTCCCCAACCTTGTCACTAGGGGTTTTGTTAAGGAGAAGAATGAGCCTCAACCAGAGGCCACAAAATTTTGCCAAAGAAAGGATTTCAATCCACCAAGAATTTCCTCGTGGTGTTGAGGACAAACTACGTGAGCAATCAAGCATGGAGGAGGGCCCCCCCTTCAAATCTCAGCCCCTCTGAGCCCACATTACTAGAGGTGGAACTTGAATATCTCTCCATCATCATTGTGGACGGAGAGGAATTTATTTTTCTTCATGACATTGAGAAGGCATTCGGTCTACGTCTAGATGAATGCTTGAGTATTTTCTCCACAATGTCAGATGTTCCGCTTCACAACACATCTGACATACTTGAAAAGAAGGCAATCCCACTTGGGGATTCTATGGTAGACACCATAGCAATGGTGTGTGCTGATATTTTAAAAGATGACAACAATTATACTACAGAGGAGGAGTTCAGTGCATCGCGAGAGAGGATAATGAAGCAAAAAATTCCTACATCCCCTGTAGCAGAGCAGAGTGGCATGGCCCACTCTAGCATTGTTCTTGATGCCCCTAGAAGAGGGGAGGAAGAAGACAAGCTTCATGATGTAAGTGGTAATTAAATTAAATAAATGGATAATTTAAGTTAACATTGTAAGAGCTTGAATTCTCATTTTTTCTTAACAGGAAGCAATTGAGCTTGACAAGTTCGCAGCAAGATTTGGTGGGGATCGAGCTTCTCGCGGGAGTGGTTCATCCTTGGCAAACTACATCTGAAAGTTGCCAAAGGATGATTTTGTTATCATACATAAAGACTACAGTCCGGATGGGCACTTCATGACTTGGTGCTTGAAGGCCCTTAGCAAAATTTTGTGTTTATGTACAATTACCCAAGGCACTAATTGTGTCATTTTGGTTAGGAAATCCTTAGTTGTAACTACATTAGGAATTAATTTTAGAGGAAAAGTACTAGGGCAAATAGGTATCGCCATGGGTCTGGGAATGCAAGACCCCCATGTAATATCAAGATCTATATTGACTTACCATCTGCCTCAATCTTTCCAAAGGAGAGAAAGTTGTAGAGAAATTGAAGGCAGCTGAGAAATGATGTAAAGTTTTGATAATACAAACTTTAGTTTTCCTTATTTGTCTTGTCTTGTGTATGAATGTGCTTAATAAATTGGACCTATCTTCTCTCCATAAATTGTATCTAATTATAAGTCTTTTTATTGTGCCTATGGTCTATATGTATCCTAAAATGCATAAAAACGGCCAAAAAAGCCCCAGCCATAGAAACGCAGGAATCAGCCCTGCAAAACTTTTGCAGGGCTGATTGCCACGTTTCTGTGGTTGGGGTTTTTTTGGCCTTTTCTAGTGTTTTTAGGGGCTCCAATGTATGGGAAAGTATGTTATTGTTCATTTTCTCTTGGTTATGGTAGCATCAAGTTTACAATGAAGTCACAACAAGGCCAAAGATTACTTGTAGGGCATAGCCTATGTATTAAATAGACCTAACATCTCGTCCACATATTTTATGCATACACAAGCCCAAAAAATGAAAAAAAAAAACCCAGCTACAGAAACGCGGGGTTGAGCCCTGCAAAAATTTACACGACTGAATCCCGCATTTCTGTGGTTGGGGGTTTTTTGGCATGAAAATGACATGTGGGGCATAATTATGTACAACATGTACATATCTAGTCACAAAACAATAGGCAAATGCATGCATGTTCAACTCATTCCATATATAACTAACTGAAAGAAAAGTTAGTTGCATACAATTATGCTGGGGAGTCAAAGATAGAGAGAGTGAGAGAGAGAAAAAAAAATACACAAAGAATATAGTTTAAAACAAAATTTTCTATTATCCATTGTATTACATCGCAAAAGTAGGCCTATCAAAGGGTACAATATACACATTTCATGGGTTATTTCCTCTAATTCTTCTTACTAGCTGAATGTCCTTAGATTGTATGGTTACTCTCTTGGCATGGATAGCACACAGGTTAGAGTCCTCAAGCAAGGAGATGAGGTAGGCCCTAGCTGCCTCTTGAAGCACTTCAAGTGCTATCCCTTGTATTTGTAGACCTGCACGGTAGCTTTGTAGTTCCTCTTTTACTACCCTTGCAAAAGCTCTTTGTGGTATGCGTAGCTCAACGGACTTTTGGTAGTGTCATATCTCTGCAAAAGCCCTACAGTGCCTCCTTCGTCTTTGTGGAGCTTTTGCATTGGGAGGTATGTTTGACTGGCATTGAGGTCTACATCATGGTTGATAGTTTTTTTTTCTCCAATGTACACGATGTGAGGGTCCAGCTTCATCTTGCACATTTTTTTGTCAATGTGGTTGTTGACTTTGCTCTCTTTCCTCCTCCGTTGGTATTTGCCCTTGTCCTTGTGGAAGTGTCTTGCCTTCATGTGTCACCCTATGGCTCGTTGGAATTTGCATATCATTCCATGGTGGTTGATTGCTGCTTTTGTTGTTTGGGGATGACTCCTCTTCGCTCTCTGATACAACCCTTCTCATCAACTTCTGTTTGGGTCTTGCCTTGATGGGTGTCCTTGTTGGTGGCTCATCATCTAAAATGGACTCTGATCGTCTTGGAGTGAAATACTCCTGTCTATTGGACACTTCATGTTCTCATGCTAGATTGCTCCCAGGTGGTGTGCCATCATGTGACACAGGCATAGATCTGCTCTAGGAACCACTTTGTGGTCTTTGGGGGGGTTGCAACCATGGTGGCCATTGAGTCCCTAGATGAGGGCTAGGAAAGAAGATGCGGTCTTTCCTTGCATTTTGCTTGGTGTGTGCCAATCTCTTGAGTTGCAAAAAGTGTGAAATGAAGTGAATTCTCTCTTTTTATAGAGTTTTTTTAAAAACTGTTTGTTCACAATAGAGTGGACAAAACCTGTTTAAAACCATACAGAATATTATAATTTAAATAATAACACATTGAAACCAAGATTACAATAATCATAGCTTTTTACCACATAATGGGAAATAACGAATTCACTTTACTTCCAAGCTAAGCCTTCTCGTTGTCTCCTAGCATGCCACTAAGCATGATGAAGAGGACCTAATGATTACTTCCATTTCTCAGCGGCAATGTTGTGTTGCATCATTCTTGCAAGTTTTGCCAATTTTGAATCCCTAAGTCATTCCACAAAAAACTTTCTCAAGAATGTAGTGCAGTAAAACCAATTAAACATCTCCTCCATGTAGTTTGACTCCATTGGACCACCACCATGTCGGGTGTTTTTGAAGTAGACACCCCTCGCTTTGTAGTGTGACTTGTCCATTCCTTGGGTAGTGAAAATCTCTAATGACCCATATCGATGCATGAAATAAGCTCCATGTGCAAACAAAATATGCTAAAAATTATTAAGTACATTGGAAAAAGGTAAGTGCAATGAACACTTGTAGAAGAAGATTACACTTACAATGTAGTGTGTTATATTGCTCTCTCTCAAAGATTGAATGAAACACTTGGTGAACTCCACTAATGTTTCTTGAAACATTTGACGTTGAATAGCACTAGACCTAGTCAGACCTGTTAAGCCTACCAACTTATCAAAGATTGACCAAACTTTCTTTCTCTTATTACAAAGATCAACTTGAGATTCGTTGTCTATTGTGATCATGCATATGTCTTTCCACAGCTCATAATGTTCATTATTTTGAGTGCTAGTACCTCTTCTAAAAAAATGTATTGCTTTATTCCCTGTCATTGACACTTGTTGCAAACTATCTTGAGATTCTCCAACTTTTTTAACAACTAGGGTTACATTTCCACCATGAAAACCCATTGAATTAAGAAGTTCCTCGAATTTCTTTATAGCTTGAATATATTTATCAAGTAGCTTCATGGCAAATGCATACTCTATATGGAGCTTCAATAGTCTATCGAAAATTCTCATGAAGGCATGCAAGGTGCAAAAGTGGACATTGACTAAAGAGAATGGAATAATGGGATTCCAATCCTTATCTGACATGTCACGATTAGGTGTACCTAACATGGGATACCTCATTAAAGGTATATCCCATTCAGTAGATGGAGTTGCATCTGTGTCATCAGCTAAATCATCTATGTTGTTTTGTTTTCTCTTTGTTCGTTTATAAGCTCGTGGGCAATATGGACAAGCATAGAGAGTAGATGCACCTTGTTTGCACCCTAACATGCATTTGATAGTCTTTAAGTCTCCACCTAAGTGCCACTCTACTTCAAAATCACCAAGGCTTTCTATAGTGGTTTTGGCACCATGAATTTGAGAAGTTATCACCTCTGTGATCCATGGGGTCCTACTAAAAATGCACGTAAGAACATCATTGGATTCTTTAGGTACTTCAGTAGCACCTAACCACCATATATCTTTCTCGGATTGGACACTATATGTAAAGTGATGGGTAGATTCTTCACTATCATCAATAATGACATGGGCCATAACTTCGTTCATGAGTGTCACACTAAGTCTCTCCATACGTCATTTAGCTTCAATACAAACTTGAGTTTGGAACCATAATCTACATCAAATAACAAACATTTACAAAAATATGTTGTTGGACTTTGTGTAGATGAATTCCTTTCTAGATCTTTTTTTCAACTCTTTCTTTGATGTAGATGAATGATAAATGGATGCAGGCACAACATCTTCTATATGCAGGTAATTGCCAAGAGTATTGGCTACATCATCCTCATTGGTCATCTTCTTCTTCAGAGATACCTTGTAAGGGCATGGAAAAATGCTTTGGAAAAAGCCTACTTTAGCCTACCAAAAAGTGCTCTATTAAATGCACTTTGTCCCCTTAACAAAGTACAAGATTAAGCTTAATCCCTAAAAATTAGGAATCCTTACAAGGCCCATGCAGGGTTCACTTTTTTCCTAATGACCTTGGTGAATCTAAAAGTCCTTATTACCACTCATAATTAAAGTTGATTCGTGCGTAGCCAATGGCTACCAACAGTCGCCAAGGGAGCCTTGGGTGCCAAAGATGCCAAAGTAATGCCTTAGTCGACACCTTGGTGTAAGCCAAAGGAGTAAACGTAGGTGTAAACGTAGGTTCTGGTTCTAGAACTGGAACAGAAATGGAAACGAAACCGAAACCGCAACGACAACGACAACTGAAATGGAAACAGGAATAGGAATCGGAACCGAAACTAGAATCGGATTCGGATTTGGATTCGAAATCAAAATCGGAATCGCAAACAGAGAACAGGGAAAAGCGAAACAGAGATCAATTCACAAAAACGAATAGAAACAGATCCCTCCGTAGTGACGCGTGCAAGGCTCTGATACCACTATTATGAGGATCTTGCTCACACGCACAGAAGTTACAAACGCAAAAAACACATAAAAAAATAGAGACACCAAAGATAGGAGACCGAACACACTATTGGGTGTAATCTCTCCCCATGCACTCTGTTTTGACACTCCACAAAGTGCATATATTTATAGGAATTTTATATTACGTCAAAAAGAGTGGTTACATGAGAGCGGCTTCGAAAAGCATGCATGTAACTAAAAGTTGGTGACTTTCGTAGAAAGCCTCTTCGTTTAATATCAAAGATTGCGGTCTACAATGACTCTTATCCTAACCAATATTTTTCTAACTATTTCTAACAATAGAAGCAAACTAAATTATAAATCGAATTTATTGATGTCCGCCCTAAAGTCAGATTATTGATGTCCGCCCTTTCACGCTTTCATACCCTCACGAACCTTCAGCTGCTATATCAAAAACACCAAAAACACATTAATACATTAATAAATTAACACTCTAACAATGGATTGTTCAACATATTCCATAATGTATAACACTTTTCACATGCCTCATCAAAAGGGTTAAAGATATCTTCCAAGAGGACATCAAATGAATTAGACTAGTTTTACCCTTTTTTTTGTTTGCTCAAACTGAGGCTTTTTCTGAGCTGGAGCAGCAGGAGCCTTATTACCATTGGAGTCTTCTGCCACCTTAGGTGTCACAATTTGAGCATTTTCCTTGAGGAGCGAATAGTCTCGAATCTAGTGTCCCTATCTGTAGTAGTTAAAACAAGCATTGGGCAATTTTTTATACACAACCTTCTGCTCATTCAAGAAAGTTCCATCAGAATCCTTGATTATGATGGAGGACTTAACCTGTTGAGAGACGTCAATTTCCACAAGAGCCTTGGGGTCCCATTTAGGATTGATCCCCCTTGAGCATGTTGCCCAAGAACCTTGCCCACCATGGAGCACAAACCATCAACCTAAGGGTAGAATTCCATGGGGATGTCCGGGAATTCTACCCAGATAGGGACTTTTGTAGGCTTTGGGCCTCGGGGGTTGAAACTCAAGAACGAGCGAAAGAAGGATATGGGCATTGAGCAAATAAGCCATTGCCCATCGGTTATCACTTTTAAAGCACTAGAGGAATCATAAAAAAAGAGTAAGGAATATCCGTTGGGCAAATACGAATATTCGGACAAATACTGTATTTGATTCACATATAGGCCTCCTTTCTCCTAGTTATCTCTAATCCACTGCTTGAGGATCTCTTGGGGGGGCCAAGCCCCGTGGAAGAGCCCAATAACAACTCTCTCCCTGAGTTGGCTTTGCCACTGCACAAAGGAGCTTCTATTAATCACCAAGGTAGAGACACTACTGTTACTAGTAGGTGGCGACTCAGCTATCTCTATGATTTGAGGGTGAACCCATAACACTCCCTTTCCTTTGGGGGACGGACACACACACACGGGTCTATGATGCTTAATGAATTCAAAATCAGGGTTACCTTGTAGAATGGCATCCACAAAGGTTTTGGATGGAGACACGAATGCATCAGGTGTCGAAACAGCCTCCAGGGGGCAGGGATTAGAGGGATCACCTTCAAAGATTACCTCAGAATCGTGCATAGCTCTATGACAAGTGTAGGGGTCAGTTCCTTGCACAGGAAGGTGCTCAAGAGAACATGGCACCTGGGATTGTATGTGTACCTGTGTGAGCGGAATGTCATCATTCATCTCCGAGATAGAGTCGATGCCGATGATGTCCATCCTCCCCCTCTTGGGGGAGAGCTTGCTAGCACAGAGCCTTCACAATAGACAACAGATGTGTAGAGGTTCGACAGAGCATGACGTAGTAGAGTAAACACAAGATGTACGTCGCATGAACAAAAACGAGAAGGAGCGCGCAAACCCGTGATGGATCATTCTTTTAGATACAACTTCAATCCTAAAAGAACTTCCATTTTTAAACCACAATGTCTTAGGGGAATCATTGTTTCCTAAACTTTGAATACGACAATTTGACTAAAAAGTAGCCCTCCCCCCTCCCGCCCCCGAAAAAGAAACAAAATAGAGAGAATGTGCACTGGGCAGCGAGTCTGCAAGGGATAGCACCCATGAATCATACAACGTTGGTTGTTGTCATGCAAGTCTCTATCGGCGTGTGCAGGGCGTCTCTCTCTCACACACACATTCATTTGCCTCTCTCTCTCCCTTCCTCTCTCTGGCTCTCTCACTATGCAGGACGTGGAAATGCAAGTTGCATCCTTCGTTTGGTACGTCAAAACCAATGAACTAGTGTGGCCCTGGGCAGCAGAAAAGTGTCGTTGAAGTTCTCAAGTGTTGCGCGTCTCTCGTGAGCAGCGATGGCTTGATGCGTTGTCTATCGTTGAATCTTGAAGCGACGTCTATCGTGGAGAACAGAAAGCAAGCAAGCTTAGTGCAGCAACTATGGCGAAGCTCGATCAACTTCAGTACCTTCAGTTTGGCGGCTGGAGATAAACCGTCTATGGCGGTGTGCACCTTCTGTCTATCGCAGGAGGAGATAAACCGTCTATCACGGGATGAGATAAGCCATCTTTCGCGGAGTGCACCATTCCATCTATCGGGAGGTGATAAACCGTTTATCACAGTTTGCACAGTATTCCATCTATCGAGGAGTGGATAAACCGTCTATCGTGAGGGTAGCACACCTTCTTTCCCGTTCGTTCAAACCATCTATTGCATGTTTCTATCGAGGAGTGGATAAACCGTCTATCGTGAGGGTAGCACACCTTCTTTCCCGTTCGTTCAAACCATCTATTGCATGTTTCTTATTGCATGTTTCTTGTTTCTTGAGTTGAAGATATGGCCAATCGTGGAGCAGCAAAACCGATGAACCTTATGGCTAACAAGCATTCCTGTCTTCTGTGGTTGATATTACACAAAGGAGTTTGGACTGGAAGCAGAGCTAGAAAATATAATATTGATGCAGGATTGTGCAAAGTTTGTGGCAAGGTTGAAGACTTGGAACACTTGTTCTTTAAATGTAAAGACAGTATAGCCTTTTGGAAAATCATTCAATTCTATTGTCAGACTGCTGGAAACTACTCTCTGGGAGTTAAGGAGTTGCTTATTGGAGAAACTTACAGGATGGACATTGCCTTATGGCAGATGGTGAGGGCTCACATTCTGTGGTTCGTTTGGAAAAACAGAAACAGCAAGATTTTTGACAGAAATGGAAAAAGCTTTCTTTTCTCCTGCCTTGTTGGAATAAGAAGAATAGCCTACATGTGCAGCAATATTCCCCTCAATGAGAAATTTCTAGATAAGAATCCCTTGTATATTGTCAAAAAGTACCCTTTTAGTTCTTGGAAGAACAAATTGCTCCAGATACACTCTAGCAACAGAAACAATATGATCAGTTACTTTAACTGGTATATTAGAAACTTTTTGATGTAAGGTGTGCTGGCTTGGGCTCCCTTTGCCCTTTGCCTTTAGCGCCAGCTCTTGTTCTGAGGTGTTCTCCTCCCATGCAAAGCTGTGGGAGTTAGTCTTGTAATTTCTTTCCTGCATCAATATTATACTTTCTGTTTGTGCTCAAAAAAAAAAAAAAACGAAAAAAAAAAACCGACGAACCTTGCACGTGGCTTCAGTGATTTTCCTTCTAGCAGACAAATTTGGTGGATAATAAAGCTTTGGTGAAGCCGAATCTATCACGGCTGTCTGTCGTGGCACACGTGGCAGCTATCGCAAGTGGTGGGACTCATGTCTGGTGGTGTCTATCGCGATTCGCAAACTTTTTTTCTTCATTTTCAAAGTGCTTTGGAGTTATTTTCAGTTCTCCGTGTTCAGAGAAAGGGTTTTTGGATGTTTTGAGTGATTGGGGAGCATCTCGGTTTTATCCGCTCAACTTTAGCAATAGAAGTTGAACTAAGGCGTTGGCGTTCACCTTGAATTTTAGCATTAAAATTTTAAAGAGGAAAGTTTTCTAATTAGTGGAATTAAACGATGCTGCTCGTGTGAGATTTAACAATGAAAGAAAAATAGAGGAGTCAAAGGTGCTTTGGATTGAAGTCTTAAGGATACTAGCCTTGAGTTGAGGGTGGGGTTTTTTAATCTTTGGTGTTTTTCTATTAAAAATCTGTTGGCGCGGGCCTCTATGTCGACCTTAGTTCCCTCATTGGTCCTGAGCAATGTGGCTCCACCCCAGTCTCAATGCCCCCTTGAGATTGATTCCATCTCTTCGGACGTCGCCCCTTCGGTGGTCTCCTTGTGCAAGGAGTCTGTGGTGGCAAAACAAGAAGAATTGATGAAAACTTGTCTGATCGGTCAAGTTTTTGGCCCTAGGTCTCCAATAGAAAATGTGAGAATCTGGCTTCGCAAGGAGTGGTTCCCGCGGGGACTAATTGTGTGCAAATGCCAATTCCTGCTAGCGAATCACCTGCTACTAGTATTCGAGAATGAAGAGATGGCCTTCCAAGCCCTGCAAGCTGGTTCCTAGCAAGTGGGCCGGTCCACCTTATGTCTATTTAAGTGGATCCCAGACTTTCAAAGCCTCTTCGTTACCCACTATGGGTGTAGCTTCCCAATCTGCCGTATTTCCTATATAGATTTCTTCGAGAAATCGTTTCACCGATCGGTCGCCCGATGGCCTCAAGAGAGGATGTTGGGGGGCTAATTCATGATGAAGCTCAATGTTCTTTCAATGCACGATGGCACCCACAAATCTGCGTTGAAACAGATTTCAACCAGGTCCTTCCTGCGAAGATCTCCATAAATTGTGGAGATGGTAAGATTTGGATACGGGAGGTTACATACAAGAATTTGCCCAATGTGTGCTTCCCTTGCGGGCACCAATGTCATAGGATCAAAGATTGCCCCTTGGAGCAAAGTACCAACAAAAACAAGCTTAAACCAGATGGGGCCCCGGATCCTTTCCCTCAAGTTGGTACTCGAGGTCATCCCCCTTCGTTGAAGGAAGAAGAGGGCACTCGTGTTGCAGAGAAGGATTCAGAAAGTTTCACCGAAGTAAGACATAGGAGGAAAGTTAGTCCTCGAAGATTAGCAGCAAGGAAGGTTATGAACATTGCTCCCTCGAATAACATGTATTGTAACCTAGAAAAGGAGATTAATGAGGTCGACTTCCTAGGGGATAAACATGATGAAGAAGACCCTCCTGATAATACACTTGGGTGCTCGACCAGCAAAGAAGACAACCAGGAAGGTTACACCATAAGTAAAGAGGAAGGCTTCACTACCAGCAATGACGACAACCCAAATAGTGAAAGCTCCTTCCTTGTCCTTCTCTTCCGATATGCATGCCAAGCTTACTGCAACAAAAGTCAAAGCTTAAAGGGAAACAACCGTCGGTCATGCCTTGGAAGAGCCCCCTCAAGAGCAAGATCATAAGTCAAGAAGTTGGGAGGAAAAAAGAAGATCACAAGAAAAAAAAAGATCGGGTCCCTCCCCTCAAAGAGGGCCACCATCACTAATGAAAATTACATCACTAATGAAAATCACATCACTAAATGTCAGGGGTTTGTCTGACCCCTCAAGAGCGGCGATTATTGGTCAATGGTTCAAAAACAAGTGTCTCAACCCCGACTTTATCTGCCTGCAAGAGATTAAAATTGACGCAGAGGATCTCTAGAAACAACTTAAATGCATATCTCTGAACCACCTTTGGTTCTCCACTACGCAGGCTAGGGGGGCGAGAGGAACTGCGATTGGTATTAGTCCCTTCTGGTCTAGCAAATTGACCTAGACTTGTGAAGATCAGAATCATCCTTGGATTGCTGCATCTTTTAGGTCCCCTAATCAGTTCACTGCGGTGTCAATTTATGCCCCTAATGTAGTGGCGGATAGAATCGGTACTTGGGCTTCCCTCGACTCCCTCTCACACAATGTTCTGATTTGTGGGGACTTGAACATGGTAGAGTTTCGAGAGGACCAATGGAGTAACAAGGGGAAAATTATTGACAGTTTGGAGAAAGAGATATGGGACAAAATCAAGCTCCATCTCGACTTGGTTGAGGTGAAAGACATGAAGGGGTTCTCCTGGTCTAATCTCCAACTCGGGGACTCTTTGAGGAAATCAAGACTTGATAGATATTACATCGACCAAAGCACCATCCTCCAGTGGGGCAGTCCTTTGGTTTCCCAACGCATGGACCTGACTATCTTGGACCACTACTTGATTACTCTTTCTTTCAAAACGATTCCCATGCTCCGGAAAGCTCCTTGGTTTCATGCTTGTCAGATGTCGTTTTCCCTCCCCTCTATCCACCAAGAAATTTCTATTGTGTGGACAGAGGCCTTTGCCTACTGTAATGAACCAGCTAAGTGCTAGAGAAGTGCGGTGGAAAGGACTCGACAAATTTTGATCAGGACTCATAAGACTATAAGAGATATCCAAAAAAAAAAGAAGAGAAACATTTTACTGGAGGCTCTCACGGCTTGAAGAAGAAGTGAACAAAGGTAACTTGCAATGCCAGCAAGGTCTTTTGAAAATCACGGGAAGACTAAGATTCGAGGAGGAGGTTCAAAGGAAAAATCTTCAAATATTCTTCAAAGACTGGTGGGCGGGGAAGGCCGACAAACCTTCGAAAGAGATGTGTAACATCCTCAAAAGGAAACAAGCTAGAGAATCCATCCCCTTCTTGGTCGATAACAATGGGATCAAATGTAGCACGGAAGTTGAGAATAGATCCATCATCGTCGAGCACTTTACCCATCTCCTCGAGGTCTCGACTTCTCTTTCCCCACACAGGCGTGACTGCGTGGCTACCATCTCAAGGGTAGCTCAATCTAGAATCCCACAGAACATGAATTCTCTTCTGGAAGCTAACATTTCAGAGAACGAAATTATCGAAGTTATTGATGCTCTTCCCAATGGAAAAAGTCCAGGTCCTGATGCCCTCACCAATGGGTTTTTCAAGTCCTAGAGGCACGTGGTGGCCACCCCACTATGTCTGGTGTGGCAAGAGGCTCTCTCCTTCGGTGCCCTTCCTGAGTGTCTTAATAATCGCGTCATCAAATTAATTCACAAAAGGGACGATAAGAACAAAATTGAAAACTGGCGGCCGATTAGCATGCTTCAAACTGGATACAAGATAATTGCCAAAGTTATCGCCAACACAATCTCTTGAGTCATTTAAATTCATGGCTTTCTGAGGAACAAAAAGGTTTTATCAAAGGTAGATCTATACTTCAAGCAATTGTCGATATTTGGGAAGGCCTTGCATTCGTTGAGGAGTTTGCACAAGATATGCTATTCATTAAGATCGACTTCGACAAAGCATATGACAGATTGGAATGGGACTTTATTCTTCAATCATTGAAAGACCTTGGATGCAGTCAAAAGTTCACGAAGATAGTGTCCACTCTTCTCGAAAACGCTTCTTCAAGAATAAATATTAACGGTAAGCTCTCTGAGCCCATACGTTTAAAAAGATCTATCAGGCAAGGCTGCCCATTGGCTCCTCTACTCTTTGCTATCACCTCGAATGGCCTCAGTCGCCTATTAAAGCATCACATGGACGCTAGCAATCTCAAGGGTCTTTCCCTTCCTCTTGCTCACGGCCAGATGATTGTGAAACTCTTTGCCAATGACATGAATGCCTTTGTACATAACGATATGAACATCATTGAGGTATTCTAGAGTTGCATCGACAACTTTTTTGTGGCATCAGGTTCAAAAATCAACCATGCTAAAACTGCTTTCAGAGAAATCCGTGGTCCTCCACCCCAATTGTTGTTAGATCAAGGGTTCACGTTATCCCTAGAGGTCAAGTGTTTCGTCTCCTCGGTATTCCAATGGGCTTCGACATTCCAATGGACCAACGATGGAACTGGGTGCTATCCAAGCTGGATAGCAAACTAAATCATTGGAAAGGTATGCAAGTTAACTTGGCAGGGCGTGCCATGGTTGTTAACACATATATGCTTTCTACGACTATTTACTTTATCTCGTGTTGGAGACCTAAGGAGAAAGAGTTAGCCAAAGTGGAAAGAATCTGCAGAAACTTCCTATGGACTGGGGACCCCAACAAGAGGGGATTCCCAAAATCAAATGGGGCACTTACATTAACTCGAAAGCCTCGGGGGGCTTGGGTATATTGGATATCGTTGGGTTAGCTGACAAGTTGGCAGCAAAGTGGTTTATCAAGGCTTGGAGCAATAGTGAGTCCTCCTGGGCTAAACTGATCTTCAGAAACATGAAAGACCTTACCTTGGTTGGCCATCCTAGCTGGAAGGACATACGGATCCTCACACTTTTGTTCTCCCCCCATCCGGTGTTCCATAAAGGCTCTAGCTTTGTGTGTTCCCTATGGAAGAGTTGGAACAAGGCCAAACAATTCATCAGAATTAGTGATGAGTGGAAGTGGGCAGTTGGAATAAGACAAAATGACTCTATCTAGTTCTCGATTTCTGGCATTAGGGGGGTGGAGCCTTGGAACCTCCAAACTGCTAAGCGGTTATTGAACAAGGGGTTCAAACAGTGGAAATAGCTCTGGAAACAAGGGACCGGCGAGTGGATTAGGTTCAACGACCTAGACTCGAGACTTAAAGTTATCCTCGAGGAATGGAATCTTCTTCAGGGCAGGTGTTTAGTGTGGGAACGCTCAACTACCTGCCTTCTCTACGGATAGGATCCTCCTTGCCTGGAGGGCCTCAAATGGAGTAATGGTAAGAAACTATCCAGAATCCCCAACTTGAAAGAGAACTTAGATGTTCATCACACCCTTAACAAGTGCTGGTGCCTTTCTTGGACCAAACTTCGATGGGAACTAAAGTTCATGTCTATTTGGCACCCCCTAGCTAAATTGAGATAAAAAAGTCCATTCTCATGTGGTAGATCTTGCATAAGAGTATCTCGTCCAATGCACGTGCTAACAAAATCTACGGTGTGCCTCCATGGTGCAAGCGTTGCCATCGATGCATCGAAGATTTAGCTCACCTTTTCTTCGATTGCCCCAAGTCCCGCGTTATCTGGCATCATGTGACGCGGATATTGAGACTCATGAACCAAATCAATTGGCAAGAGGCGTTGTTGGGCGAGGCGGTTGGCTGCTCATCCTGGCTGTGGAATGCCATAAGGGGCGAGACTCTTTGGAAGATTTGGAGGGAGCGATGTGCTGTCGATTTTGGCCAAATTCCAAAGGAATGGTCAATTGAAAAATCCTTGTTTCTTCTAGGTAAAAGAATATCCCAAGATAAGAGATCTCCACCGTTCAAACATCATTGTATTTATCTCCTCGAAAATAACAAGCTGAAACCCAAATGGGTCCCATATGAGGGAGATGATAGATTTGTCCGCCTCATTTGTAATGCCCTTTAGTTTGTTGTTCTCCTCCCCTGCATTGTGGGATTTAGGGGGTCCCATGAGCACTAGTCCCATTCACTTGTAACTTTTCTTTATTTTAATTAAAGTCTTTCTTTATTTTAATTAAAGTCTGGGAGAATAGGCCAAAACCGAACTTCCTTGCTAAACACCTGCTTTGACAAGGAAGTTCGGTTTGGATCTTCCTTGCTCGGAAGGCCTCAAATGGAGCAATGGTAAGAAGCTTTCCGAAATCCCAAACTTCAAAGGGGATTTGGATGTTCACCACACCCTTAACAAGAGGTGGTGCCTTACCTGGACCAAACTTCGGTGGGAGCTAAAATTCATGTCTCTTTGGCACCCCCTAATTGAGGTCAAAAAGTCCGTTCTCATGTGGCAGGTCTTGCATAAGGGAATCTGGACTAATGCAAGGGCTAACAAAATCTGTGGTGTGCCACCATGGTGCAAGCGATGTCATCGATGCATCGAAGATTTATCCCACCTGTTCTTCGACTGCCCCAAGTCCCGTGTTATCTGGCATCACGTATACAGCGTTTTGAGACTAACGAGTCAAATCAACTGGCAACAAGTGATGTTGGGTGAGGCGATCGGTTGCTCTTCAAGACTATGGAATGCCATCAGAGGTGAGGCTCTCTGGAAGATTTGGAGAGAGCGCTGTGCCGTCAATTTCGGCCAAACTCCCAAGGAATGGTCGATCGAGAAATCCTTATTTCTACTTGGTAAAAGAATCTCCCGTGTCAAGAGATCACCACCGTTTAGACATCACTGTATCTATCTCCTCGAAAACAACAAGCTAAAACCCAAATGGGTCCCACATGAGGGTGATGATAATGTTATCCGCCTCATTTGTAATGCCCTGTAGCTTGCCGTACTCCTCCCCTGCGTCGTGGGATTTGGGGGGTCCCATGGGCACTAGTCCCATTCACTTGTAACTTTTTCTCTTTAATATAATTAAAGTCCGGGAGATTAGGCTAAGGCCGAACTTCCTTTATTTAAAAAAAAAAAAAAAAAAAACCGAACTTCCTTTTATTGAAAAAAAGTCATTATCGCTACTCACGATTCGAACAAAATGTTTTTTTTTTAAGGAAGTTCGGCCTTGGCGTATTCTTATAAACTTTAATTCGTACAAAAGGTTGTTTAAACAGAACATCCTGAAAGCGATGCATAATAACTGTCAGCAAGCCATCCTAATTAGGTAGGACCCCTTCCGCTTAGTTCCGCCGATGTCGAAGCGTTAAATCATGGAGACGCAAATCGAATTTCATGATTGGAAAATCAAAATTTTTAAGACGACGAAGCTGCTGCCGACCGCAAAACCAGAGTAGAGATCTGCAAGTGTTATGGACCACACAAGGTGAGTCCATCAACATCAACACAAGGTAATAAACTATCCAGAATCCCCAATTTCAAAGAGAAATTAGATGTTCATCTCACCCTCAACAAGCGCTGGTGCTTTTCTTGGACCAAACTTCGATGGGAACTAAAGTTCATGTCTATTTGGCACCCTCTAATTGAGATCAAAAAGTTCGTTCTCATGTGGCAGATCTTGCATAAGGGTATCTGGTCCAATGCAAGGGCTAACAAAACTTGTGGTGTTCCACCATGGGGCAAGCGTTGCCATCGATGCATCGAAGATTTGATTCACCTTTTCTTTGATTGCCCCAAGTCCCATGTTATCTGGCCTCACGTGACGCGGGTATTGAGACTCAGGAACCGAATCAATTGGCAACAGGCGTTGTTGGGTGAGGCGATCGACTGCTCATCAAGATTGTGGAATGCCATCCGAGGGTGAGACTCTTTGGAAGATTTGGAGGGAGCGATGTGCTGTCAACTTTGGCTAGACTCCAAAGGAATGGTCGATTCAGAAATCCTTGTTTCTTGTAGGTAAAAGAATCTCCCGAGATAAGAGATCTCCACCGTTTAGGCACCACTGTATTTATCTCCTCGAAGATAACAAGCTGAAACCCAAATGGGTCCCACATGAGAGAGATGTTAGATTTATCCGCCTCATTTGTAATGCCCTCTAGATTACCGAACTTGTCCCCTGCAATGTGGGATTCCGGGGGTCCCATGGGCACTAGTCCCTTTCACTTGTAATTTTTCTCCGTTATTTTAATTAAAGTCCGGGAGAATAGGCCAAGGCCGATCTTCCTTTTAGTAAAAAAAAAACATCAGCGCATGCAATTTGCCGTCCAACGACTTCATAAAGCATTCTCTGTGAAAAGGATTCCATCGTCAGCGTACAAAAAAAAAGGGATACGATGGACATTGCCGATTGGGCATTGGGCAAGCCGCAAGATCCTTTAACCTCATCGCGATTGTGTACAACGACTAGCATCACTACGGTGAATTAGCATCGCGACGGTTCTACTCTTGTGCATCGTATTACCATAGCGATGGTACTCGGACATGGGACGTTATCACGACAATGCTTTTGGGCGTTTTTGGGTGAATTAGCATTGCGACTATGCTCGGACATAATCGCGACAGCACAGTTCTAGGGCATCACGACACTTGCCATCTTTTTTTTTTTTTTTAATGGAGGTTAGGTCGAGTCTACTCCTCCAAGCTCTAACATTGAAATTGCAACTGTACAAGGAAGGGCATAGTGTCCATGGGACCCTCTTATCTCAGAAGAACAGAGGTTTACATAGCTGGATTAAATTGCAGTCACAACTATCGCAGGGCAGGACAAACGATGGAACATCAGCCACAAGGTATAACTTTCCATGTTAAACATGTCTATTACATGTTGCCTGTGGGGGTTGAGACTAACGAGTCAAATCAACTGGCAACAAGTGATGTTGGGTGAGGCGATCGGTTGCTCTTCAAGACTATGGAATGCCATCAGAGGTGAGGCTCTCTGGAAGATTTGGAGAGAGCGCTGTGCCGTCAATTTCGGCCAAACTCCCAAGGAATGGTCGATCGAGAAATCCTTATTTCTACTTGGTAAAAGAATCTCCCATGTCAAGAGATCACCACCGTTTAGACATCACTGTATCTATCTCCTCGAAAACAACAAGCTAAAACCCAAATGGGTCCCACATGAGGGTGATGATAATGTTATCCGCCTCATTTGTAATGCCCTGTAGCTTGCCGTACTCCTCCCCTGCGTCGTGGGATTTGGGGGGTCCCATGGGCACTAGTCCCATTCACTTGTAACTTTTTCTCTTTAATATAATTAAAGTCCGGGAGATTAGGCTAAGGCCGAACTTCCTTTATTTAAAAAAAAAAAAAAAAAAAACCGAACTTCCTTTTATTAAAAAAAAGTCATTATCGCTACTCACGATTCGAACAAAATGTTTTTTTTTTAAGGAAGTTCGGCCTTGGCGTATTCTTATAAACTTTAATTCGTACAAAAGGTTGTTTAAACAGAACATCCTGAAAGCGATGCATAATAACTGTCAGCAAGCCATCCTAATTAGGTAGGACCCCTTCCGCTTAGTTCCGCCGATGTCGAAGCGTTAAATCATGGAGACGCAAATCGAATTTCATGATTGGAAAATCAAAATTTTTAAGACGACGAAGTTGCTGCCGACCGCAAAACCAGAGTAGAGATCTGCAAGTGTTATGGACCACACAAGGTGAGTCCATCAACATCAACACAAGGTAATAAACTATCCAGAATCCCCAATTTCAAAGAGAAATTAGATGTTCATCTCACCCTCAACAAGCGCTGGTGCTTTTCTTGGACCAAACTTCGATGGGAACTAAAGTTCATGTCTATTTGGCACCCTCTAATTGAGATCAAAAAGTTCGTTCTCATGTGGCAGATCTTGCATAAGGGTATCTGGTCCAATGCAAGGGCTAACAAAACTTGTGGTGTTCCACCATGGTGCAAGCGTTGCCATCGATGCATCGAAGATTTGATTCACCTTTTCTTTGATTGCCCCAAGTCCCATGTTATCTGGCCTCACGTGACGCGGGTATTGAGACTCAGGAACCGAATCAATTGGCAACAGGCGTTGTTGGGTGAGGCGATCGACTGCTCATCAAGATTGTGGAATGCCATCCGAGGGTGAGACTCTTTGGAAGATTTGGAGGGAGCGATGTGCTGTCAACTTTGGCTAGACTCCAAAGGAATGGTCGATTCAGAAATCCTTGTTTCTTGTAGGTAAAAGAATCTCCCGAGATAAGAGATCTCCACCGTTTAGGCACCACTGTATTTATCTCCTCGAAGATAACAAGCTGAAACCCAAATGGGTCCCACATGAGAGAGATGTTAGATTTATCCGCCTCATTTGTAATGCCCTCTAGATTACCGAACTTGTCCCCTGCAATGTGGGATTCCGGGGGTCCCATGGGCACTAGTCCCTTTCACTTGTAATTTTTCTCCGTTATTTTAATTAAAGTCCGGGAGAATAGGCCAAGGCCGATCTTCCTTTTAGTAAAAAAAAAAACATCAGCGCATGCAATTTGCCGTCCAACGACTTCATAAAGCATTCTCTGTGAAAAGGATTCCATCGTCAGCGTACAAAAAAAAAGGGATACGATGGACATTGCCGATTGGGCATTGGGCAAGCCGCAAGATCCTTTAACCTCATCGCGATTGTGTACAACGACTAGCATCACTACGGTGAATTAGCATCGCGACGGTTCTACTCTTGTGCATCGTATTACCATAGCGATGGTACTCGGACATGGGACGTTATCACGACAATGCTTTTGGGCGTTTTTGGGTGAATTAGCATTGCGACTATGCTCGGACATAATCGCGACAGCACAGTTCTAGGGCATCACGACACTTGCCATCTTTTTTTTTTTTTTTAATGGAGGTTAGGTCGAGTCTACTCCTCCAAGCTCTAACATTGAAATTGCAACTGTACAAGGAAGGGCATAGTGTCCATGGGACCCTCTTATCTCAGAAGAACAGAGGTTTACATAGCTGGATTAAATTGCAGTCACAACTATCGCAGGGCAGGACAAACGATGGAACATCAGCCACAAGGTATAACTTTCCATGTTAAACATGTCTATTACATGTTGCCTGTGGGGGTTGAACCCTCACCCCTGCCTCAAGAGGCGAGAGGCCCAACCACCCGGATAAGCGGCCTCGGACAACACTTGCCTCCTTTAAGCTGCTCGAGATTTTTCTCACATTCTTGCGACTTTATTGTGGCATCACGATGGTACTCGGTCATCGCAATTGTGCTGATTACATCACAACGTTGCAGTGGAGCTTTCATTTTAAGTGTGGGTGCACCTCTTTCCACTATGCATTGAAGCTCGTTAGCTCATTTTTAGAAGACTCGTTTGAAAGGAAAAAAGGGAAAATAAAGAGAAAAAAAAGACGAATTGAAAAACTCAAAAAAAAGAGAGAAAGAAATCAATCTACAAAGAGATAGAAATTTTTTCTCCTCTCAAAGCTTGCTTTTTGGGAATCCTTTGACGCTCAAAAGTGTAAGTTTTTCAAAGTTTGGTTTCTTATTTTTGGTTTTTTTTTTCCTTATGGATGCGATCTCCTACTCTTTGTTGGCGAGTAATGTGGGTTCATCGTAATATGACAAAATCTCACATGCTTCTCTAGAATTTTTCAATGTTAAGCCTTCATTCCTCTCCCCTTAAGGGGGGGATATTTTGTTGAAGGAGGAAAAGCTAAAAAAAACATGTCTCATTGATCAAGTATTTGTTCCTAAGTCCCCTCTTGAATCCTTGCAAAAATGGTTTCATAAAGATTGGTATCCCCACGACTTAATTATCAGCAAGTTTCACTTCTTGCCACCTAATCATATTCTCTTGGTCTTGAAAAGTGATGATAAGGCCTTCCAAGCTTTGCGATTTGGCACATGGCATGTATGAAGAACTACCTAGTGCCTTTTTAAATGGCTTCCTGAATTCATTCCAAATAGGGCAAAACGTTTGCGCTATCCACTCTGGATTGAGCTCCCAAAGCAAACTTTTTTCCCATATGGATTCATAAGGGGAATTGTATCGCTCATCATTCATCCTTTAGCCTCGAGAGAAGATGTTGATAGTTTCATCTATGAAGATGTGAAACACTAATTCAATGCAACAACAACCCATAGATTTGTGTCGGAGCAGATCTTAACAAAGATCTCCCCTGGAAAAATTCCATAGACATTGGAGAAGTTAAAACCTTAGAGGAGAAGATTATATAAAAGAACTTGCCAAATGATTTCTTTCACTTTGGATTGCAGGCCCATATAGTAAAAAAAATTCCTTTGAGGCAAAAATCCATTAAGAACAACTAGAATCAAGTAAAATCTAATCTTATAGAGAAAAAAGAAGCTTTAGTGGCCCACAACATGTTAGAAGGTCATCCTCTAGATGTTGAGAAAGGGAAGGAACACGAGTCATGGAGAAGAACCCATAAGGCTTCACAAAATTGAGAAGAAGAAGAAGAAGAAGCCCTAAGGGGAAAATTGAGAGCAGCCCATCTCGCACGACTCTGTAAAACGAACATTTACCTAATTTGAGAAGGAGTTCAATGTCTTGTATTACCCAAGGGGAATGAATCACTTTGATGTTTGCATTGATGGGACAAATCTAGGGGATTCCACTTGCAAGGAAGACAACCAAGAAGGATACACCACTAGCAAAGAGGATGGATTCAGTACCAACAATGAAGATAAAATAGGACAACAAAAGATCGATCATTGGATCCACAATTCTCAAAAGTATAATGGAATCATTTTCGAAGAAGACTTCTGAAAAAGGAAAACAACTCGTTGGGATACCATGGAAAAGCCCCCTTGAGAGCAAAATCCTATCTTAGGATCCCTCCATCTTGAACAAAAAAGATGATGAAAAAAAAAAAGAAAAAGAGGGAGAAGGTTCCTCCCTACAAAGAACTTAACTTCCAATAATGATAATTATCTCTTTCAATCTTATAGGGTTGTCTGACCCCTCAAGAGGGGTCATTATTCACAAATGTATTTGTGATAAAATCTTAAACCCGAACTTCATCTGCCTTCAAGAGCTCAAAATAGGAAGGAACTACCAAAGATATTGATATGCATTTTGTCCCCTCGTGGGTGGTTCTCGACTATGCACCCTAGGGGAAATGGCCACTTAGCTATCAACATTAATAGCAATTAGTTTGCTAGACTTATGGGTAGCCAAGAAGATCAGAATCATGAGTGGATTGGTGCTTGCATTGGGGGTCCTCTGAAGTTTACCATTGTCTTCGTGTATGCTCCCAATATCGATTTACAAAGAATTGTCACTTGAAAAGCTTTGGATGCTTTGTCCCCAAACATCGTTCTTTGTGGGGACTTTAATATGGCGGAGGCTCTTTTCAGATAGATGGGGGAGTAGGGGGTGGGTGATTGAAAGTAATCAGAAGGGTCCTTAGGACCAAGTCGAGCTCCATCTAGATTTGGTGGAGATTAAAGATGAGGCTCCTTTCTTGGTTGAACCTCTAGTCCATAGTCAAATTGAAGAAACTAGACTTGAGAGGAGGTAAATTCCACATAATATAATCAATAAGTGCAACCCCCTCCCTCTTTTAATGTGTGGACATTGTTATCTTTGATCACTAGCCAATTGTGCTTACCTTCAAGCCGATCATCAATCTGAAGAAAGCCCCTTGGTTTCATGCCAATCTAACTACCTTCTCTTTCCGTTGGTGGGCAGGAAAGGCAGACAAGCCTATTAAAGAGATGTGTGGCCTCCTCAAGAAGAAGCAATCCAAGGAAGTGATACCTTTCATGATGGACTTCAATTGGGTTGAATGCAAGATAGATGAAGAAAATATTATGTTGATTGTCAATCACTTTACCCAACTCATGGGGGTTTCCATACCTCTTTCTGCTCACAAGTGGGATTGCGTGGTGGCTATCTCTAGATTCAAAACCAAAAGAATTCCTCAAAATATGAAGCCTTTTCTTGAAGCTCCCATTTCAGATGATGGGATTCTTGAATTTATTGATTCAGTTTCTAATGGAAAAAGCTCTAGGCAAGCTGGCCTCACCAATGAATTTTTTAAGACCTTCAAGCATATAGTGACTACTCCGTTATGATTGGTGTGGTAGGAGAGTATTTCTTTTGGTGCACTGCTGGAATGTCTCAATGAAGGTGTTATTAAGCTTTTTAAAAAGAAGGGGTAGCAAAAAAAGGATTGAAAATTGGTTACCAATTATAATGTTACAAAGAGGTTACAAGATCCTTGCTAAAGTTATTGCTAGTCGAATCGCTTGTCACTTACAAAATTGGATCAGTGAGGATAAAGAAGGGTTCATCAAGGGGAGGTTCATCCTCAAGGCTATAATGGATGTTTGGGAAGGTCTAGCTTTCACTAAAGAGTCTCCTCAAGAAGTTCTCTTCTTTAAGATTGAATTTAACAAAGCTTATGAATGACTTTAGTGGGACTTCATTCTCCAATTTGTGAAAGATCTGGGCTATGAACGTAAATTCATTAAGATGATCTCAACATTGCTAGGAAATGTGTGAGTTGAGAGAAACATCAATGGCCAGCTTTCTCAAGTTATTAAATTAAAATGTTCTATTAGGAAAGGATGCCCCTTGGCCCCACCTCTTTGCAACCATTGCCGATGGTATTAGCTGGCTTCTTAAACATCACAAACATTTAGGTCTTATTCAAGGCCTCTTTCTCCCTCTCAATCAAGACGAGATGACCATGAGACTCTTTGTTGATGAGATGAATGCCTTTGTACATAACGATCAGGCTAGCATTGATACCTTTTGGTGCTGCCTAAATACTTTTTGTGAGGCATTGCGTTCCAAAGTAAACCACTCTAAAACTGCTTCTAGGGAAATTATTGGACATTCACCTCAAATTTTGGTTGATGATAGATGTCAGTTAATCCTTAGGGGAGAGATCATCTGCCTATTAGGTGCTTCGATGGGATTTGATGTTTTGATGGGTCAATGATGGAGCTTAGAAATAATAAGCTCGATAACAAGCTAGCATACTGGAAAGTTATGGTGATCAACCTCGCAGGGCGGGTTATGGTGGTTAACATGTTCCTTCTTTCTTTGATTATTTACTTTCTCTCTTGTTGGAGATTCAAAGACCAAGAGATTGCCAAATTGCAAAGAATTTGCAGAAAATTAATTTATATGGATGGGGGACCCTAATAGAAGGGGTGTCCCAAAATGAAGTTGGCTACTTGCATAAGCCAAATTAAAATATCAAGGTGGTTTGGGTATTCTAAACATTGAAGGAATGACCAGTAAGTTGGTAGCCAGATGGATAATTAAAGCATGGAGCAAAAAGGATGCCTCTTGGACCAAATTCATTTTTTGAAAAAAGAGCACTCTGAGGCTTGTGGGCCTTCCAGAGTGGAAGGGTCTACACCTTATCACTCTTTTGTTCTCCCCCTATGAGGTGTCTCTTAGAGGCTCGATGTTAGTTTGCTCCCTATGGAAGAGTTAGAACAAAAAAACAATTTGTCAAGATCTAAAACATGATTCTGTACGAGCTTCTGGTCTTAATTTTCCTCATTTAGGGTCTAAGCTCGAGATTCATGTACATTATATTAGAATAATCAGGTGCCTAACTATATTTCTATTAAAAGGCTTGATGTTGATGTTATGTGAGCTTCGATTCCTATGCAATCTCCAACAACATCGGATATTATGATGGCTTGGATTCAACAACACAATAATATTGAGCATGATAGGTGGGGAGACAAAGAAGCATAATTATTTCTCCTTGTTTTTTGCCACTTTGCATGTAAAACAGTACTTTTTATTAATTCATGCAAGGGATCCTACGCCTCGGCCGAACTTCCTCTTTGAAAAGAAAAAGTTTTCATACCTTTAAGTTTTTATCTGTGAGTATCTCTATAAATCATCTGCTATAGAACACTATTTAAAGGAAATTATTGTTATTGGATCATTTCCCTCAACATGCTATGGGCACCCTAAATAGGAAAAAATTCGAAAATTCCAAGTGTTTTTATAATTCGGTCATTTTTGTTGTCCTGCATTCTTAAGAAATCTTACTAGTTTTTCTTCGGAAACTCAATGGAGCATAATGAAGATCAAATTGAATACATGGATCCCATAATGCAAAACCATTCTAAATTAGGTTTTGAGGCACTTGATATAACATTTAAGTCTATGAATAGGCCATACATATGAGACATTCTAATACAATTGGTGTATTCTAGAAGGTTGAGCCTCTTTTGTAATGAAATCTATATTCTGCTCATGTTGGTTTCCATATTATTGTCATGCTGTTTAAATTCCGAAATGTGCACGATTACGACATCAACGCCAGGGTTTGACTTTTTAAATACTCAAACATCACGCAAACATCAATATCCTGGAAAAAGGTCGTTGGACTACAAATGATTGGATGTTTCATGAAAATGAAGCAACATTGAGCCATATTTTTTGATACATCCTAAAATTAAACTTGCACCCCGCTATTATGGACCTTTTCGCATTATAGAAAAAATTAATGATCATTCATTTAGATTAGATATCCCATCTCATTGGAATATACATAACTCTTTTCATGTTAGTTTACTTAAACCATTAAAAGGTACTTTACCACTCACTCCACTTCTTGATGACCCTCCTTTGATTGAAGAACAATCTGAAATCTTGGTTCCTGAGAAAACCATTGTCATGATGTCACTACTACACGCACAGGTACTCAATACCATCGATATTTGGTTAAGTACAAAAATCACTCTATTGAAGAATGTCAATGGATACATAAAACACAATTAGCACCTCATTATGATGTTAGCTCAGAAAATGGTTGGTTTTGATGCACTAATGTCGTTCTATTTGGCAAGAAAATACGTTTGATTTCAGGTACTTGAAGAGTGGATCTGATGATTGATGAGAAGTATTTGGAGGTAACACGACAACTTCTTGGTAAAAAAGGGGGCTGTCATAGAAGATTGGAGATGATGCTGCTTGATACTAATTTTTCGGATGCGCCATCTTCAGTGTGCAGAACCCCTCCTACGGTGCATTTGAATGGAGTTACCGATGCCAAGTTTGCAGGAGCTTTCGACCTGCAATGTCGCATTAAAATTGGATGCTTTGAAACAGAACAGGAGGTGGCATATTTTCATGAGTTCAGAGTAGGGGTTGACTGGGTTTTTGTTGATCATCCATCTTATCATAGGCTTGGGAACCCCTATGGTGACACAAGAGGAGCTTTTGGTGATAACTAGTTCCGATTCACGTTATTGTGCCATGCTGCATGTGAAGCACCTCTAGTATTACCACTTGGAGGCTACACTTATGGAGAGAAATGTATAGTTGTAGCCAATGACTGGCATGCTGGACTTGTTCTCGTTTTATTGGCAGCAAAATACCGAAGGTTTGGAGTATACAAAGATGCAAGGTGTATATTAGCGGCATGATTTTATCTCGCAAGGCAATCATAATGCTCTCACGATAGCTGCTATGTGGGCCGTTTCCGTTTTTTTAGAAAAGGGAGGTTGTTTTGCTTTACATGTAGAGAAAAAGGAGAGGAAGGCACTCGGCCATGCCCTGGCAAGAGGTTTTTTTTTTGTCTTTTTGTTTTTGTCTAATATGGCAGGTATTCCTGGAGAGTTTGGGAAACGACAAAAGGGGAGAAGGTGGTTTTTTTTGTTGTCTTCTTCTGGAATTGCAGGGGCAGCACGCGAGTTTGTTTTTTTGGACTCTCTCGCTCGGAAGGCGGCAGAGGCTCTTTCTTTCTTCTGCCACAAAGGAGGGGCGGCAGTCCATCTTTGTGCACCAAGGGTTTGGGACTCGGGTGACTCCGAGAAGAAGGGGCAGTAGCTGGGTCGCTCTCTGAGGTCACCTTAGCCTTCACAAAAAAGGAGAAGTGAGGAAAAGTCTTTTGGTTCTTTTCGAGCAGATGACGAAAGGGGATTGAGGAGGGAAGCTTGGAATGTCGACTATCGATCTAAGGTCACTGGAGGGCAACTGGGCCAAGCGTTGAAGCTAGGAGGTTAAGGCAAGTAGCAAGGGCTAGAAGGACAAGTGCAGAAGTAACGAAGAAGGGCATAGTGGTCTTGCGTTAGGGAGATTTGTAGCAGTAGGGGCATCAAAGGTTGTTGGCTTCGGACAGTCGGGGGTTGTGTGCACATACGAGGTTCCACTCTCGCACGGGCTGGCTGCAGGAAACAGTAGAAGATGCGAAGGTGAAAAGTGGTCGCTCTCAAAGGAGGCCTGGGCATAACAGGTTCAGACCCTTCCCTGAGATATCACGAAAAGCTCTCTAGTGCGAGATGCCTCTACCCTACTAGAAAGGGTTCTTCACTTTATGCCGATATGGGAGCTAGCAGTTGTGAACTTGCTGGGAGCTCTAATAGTTATACACCGACTTAGCTATAGAAGTTTGAGGGAGATTCTTGCGCCCATAGCAAGGGACCATTGCTCTACAATAGGGAGCACCCGTCTTCGCACACACAGGAGGAAGTTGTGTTTATGCTCGTTGCTGGAAAAACTCTAGAGGCATGAGATGGTACTCAATAGAATATACTCATGAGCAAAGTATGCACGGGGGAGGAAGTTCACCAATGGAGACGTGCGACAATCATTAAAAATCCTCAAGCAATGGGGAATACAAGTAAAAGACAAGTGCTTTGAAAGGTATTGCAGGAAAATCTACAATCGACATATCATCCAATGGTAATACTCTACTGTCGTGTTATGCACATAACCTTATATAGAGGACTTCTTCCCCCTATTGGACTACATGAAGAAGTAGCCATTGTTGTGCTGTGGGAAAATGTCGCAAAGGTTGGAAAGTCAAAGTGGAGGTGCTCGATTTGATGCATAGAGGAAATGAGGAAAACCTAAAACTCAGTGCACCCCAATCGGTATATAGCAGAGGTAAACAGAACAAGTGCACGGGATTCAATTCCGTATGGGCTATGTGGAGGTAAAGATAGATAGTTTGCTGTACAAAAAGGAGAATTACGGGAGTGGCGTGATGAATCTGATCGACTCATGCATCTGAAGGGGATTTGGAGAGAACCTGGCAACTCTGTTGGGCAGCTGCGAGGGCCTGATCAATTGGCAGTTCATCTATTTTGAGTCTGTCTATGGTTGGTGATTTTACGTAAGCATAGTTGCTCGCAGAAAGATCTGCAGAAGAATCATTCAAGTGTGTTTATGTGATGGTCTACATCGTCTATTATGTGCCCTGCTAAGTCAACTGTCGTCGGTGCCAATGGGACAATTGCTGCCGATTTTTTATATATAAGGTGAAACTTGTTATTATCTTGCATTCCCTCAATTAATCATGTCCTTTTAAAAGCTAGTAACACACTCTAAGATTTAGAAGGGGTGCTCACACGGTTCTTCTTGCACTTTGGGTAGCTATTGTCAACAACGGTGTATTTTCACAACAATCCAGGGTTGGGTCCCAAAGAGTTGGGAAGTCTTCTGGGTATTTGTCCTCTGCTTGTCTTGTGGTGGTTGTGCAGGTATACAAGATGAAAAGAGAGAACACAAAAATGGAGGGCTCCTGAGGGGTGACAGAGAGCTGCTCAAGGACAGAGGGAGAGGATAGTTTTGCACTTTGAGGAAGAAATGCTGACTCCGAAATTTAATTGAAATTGTGAGTATAACCTTTGAGAGGAGTATGGATTGAGACGATCTACCAGATAAGATTAGAAGTGCATTCGTGCATAACTCTGTATGAATTGACCACATTGAAAAACCCAAGGAACAGTTGGCCCAAAGTAGGAGAAACATTGCTGATCTTGACAACATGTATACCTGTGTGACAAAATGAATGTTGTTCGCTACTAGACAAAAGGGATGCTCGCATGTTAGGGTCTGGAGCAGACTGAAGGACTCTATGGTTAATTGTCATTGGTTACCCATGCATGAATTCGTTTCGTGTCTATGAACATATGTGAAAGAAACTCGTGTAAGAATTCTGAGTGTATGTTTCTACGTTGAATAGCTACTCCTAAAGCAACAGATGTGCGAAATGTGTTAGGAACAAAATGGCAAATTTTTGTTTTCCTACTCTTGGTGAGTAATTCGATGCATGCTTGTCATACGAACATAAGAGTCCGAGAAGTGTATCTTCTCTTTCCAGGATGGATGAGTCTACTTCTAAAAGTTCTTGTGTTCTCAAAGTGACCGTGAATAGTCTGTATGAGAGTCCTTAATATTTTGATTACTCCCATCAGTATCGAAACTCATGTATGTATGGGTGTTGATATGCAAGATGCAGCCTTCATGTTTTTATGTACTGAAGTATTGGTCATGACTTATGCCCTTCCTACTCGTTTTACTCGGATTGCATTCCTCAATCTTCGGATAAGTCTTTATTGAGCACGCGGGTACTCCGGTTGTGAATTGGACCTCTCTCGTAAGAGTTGGTGCAAATATGTGATAAAATCCCACTGTCATTATATATAACTTGTCCGAAAAGTTTCTTTGTGCTTGAGTTATGTGCTTGGTTGTTAGGGTGGTTATTGTGTATAAAGTTTTACATATCTATTGTGTTGCCCTAATTTTACCTTTATGGTCAATAGCCTGAGGGTGGGTAAGTTGAGGGAGAAGATTTATGCCACTTGAGAGTTGCAGTGTAGTCCTATAGGCATGAAGGTGTGTGTGCATGTGTGCAAGAGGAGGGAAGAGACAAAGGGAGAGTGAGAGGATGTGTGCATAAGTGTATGTCTACGGGACTACGTGAGGGTATGTGAATGAATGGATGTGTAAGTGTACATGTGTGTATGCAAGTGTGAATGCATGAGAAGGTAAGGATGGGTGGGTGAGCGGTTGTACGAGCAAGAGTAAGAGGAAGGAGAGGAACCAAGAAATAAGTGGAACTAAGAGAGCAAGAGGAAAGGGGGAGTGCAATCACGATAGTCAATCAGTATAGTTGGTACTTATTTGCATTCGGGCAAGGCAAGTGGACCAATTCCAAGGGGTCTGAGCAAATAAAGGCTTGTATAAACATTCACATGGGCATTAGGGCTCTTCATTTAGCGATCCTAATGGGGATCCTAAAGGAGAATAGATCCGAGGATGTGGCCTCAGTGCAACAAGAAGGTGACATAGCGCAAGAAAACTAGGCAAAATACAAGCGTGTGTAAGACACTTTCCCTTGAGTCAAGAGGCCCTACATTTTGGTGCGTTTGCCGGGAATTGGCTTAGCACATCTCATAGAGATTGCTACGAGCTCGCTTGGTGCCCCAAATGTGTGGCACAGCCAAGTCGGCACCAGATTTGTTGCTTTGGTCTTGGTAAAGTGATGGCACAAAGAACGCAAGTTGGGGACTTTCAAAAGGTCGGCCCAAGGACGATGACTCCGAGGTGGGTAAGAAGTCAAAGCGGGTTTGGACACCAGATGAGGACTCGTGTATATGAATGCCGCAGGATGGGCCCAATTTCAAACCTCGTTAGGTTTTGGTGTTGTGAGAAAGTAGGGCACAATGCAAAATATTGCCTTCGTGTATGCACCCCGTTGGATTTTGTCCCCACATGTGCGGACTGCGGGAAAAAGAGACTATGCGAGCACGTGTGTGGCTCAAAAGAGTTGAGTGACGTAAAGGTCGCAAGGAATGAATCCGATAGGTGTTTACCCTCTTTGTATGTGCAAGTTGACAAGGGTAGAGTTACTTCGTCGACACAGACCGAGAGGACACTGGATCTCATGACCGAGACTTGGTAGAACTCGTAAATTGCCTGGAATGCAAAGTCAATTTGCTTCGGGTAGAACGGGATAGCGAGAGGATCAAGGTAGAAAACCTTGAGAAAAGTCAAGCAAGATTAGGAGAAGTTGTTTCAAAGTGTGTAGAACAATTGCAAGACATGGAGAATAGAAACAAGGAGTTGAAAGCGAACAAGAGCTTGAGGGAAGACCTTGCGAGGTCTGAGCATGAAAACGTGGTCTTAGACCTAAGAACTGGCTTGATGATAGCCAATTGCCATAGCATTGGAATCGAGGAGGATTCTCTTAAATATGATGATGACCTTGCACAGAGAGTCGACCGAATGGAAAGGGAAATCAAGAAATTGCAAGAGACGACGGGTAGATATGATGACCAAGTAGGTAAGATGGAAGAAGAGTTCCACATGAAGTTAGAAAGAATGAAAAGTGCACAAGCAGAGAGTGATGAGAAAATGAGACAGTTAGAGAAGGAAAATGAGAGGTTGACTGGTAAGCTAGGAGAATGGATGAGTGAGAGAGACGACGAGAGACGGAAATGTGTAGAAGGAGACCAAAAAGTAGGGAAAATGGAGGAAGAATTGAAAGTGATATTGGGAAAGTTAGAGGCATTAGGAGTTGGGTTCGAGGGGACGGAGAAGTTGGCAAAGAAGGTGGACGAACTTGAATCAGAAAAGGAAAGTAGAATCTGGGAGGATAGAACGATCCGAGAAGAGGTTGAGAAGCTGTCTGACCTAATCAGGAGAAGGGAGGAGGTTCCCCTCAAAACAGAAAGTATGATGAGTCATTTAGAAGAGGAGAGGAAGAAAATGTGGATTCGGTTCCATCAAGTGGATGATGAGATTTTTCGACTCCAAGGCAGTGATGAGCGAAACGGAGGGATAAGGGACTTAGCCGTAAAGCTTGAGGCATTGAGGAGTGTAGTAATGAATGGTGGCCTTCCAAACCGTATCGCCTGGCTAGAGGACAATATCAGCAAGCTGTCGAATCATGTGGAATCTCTGCGAGGCAGAGGATGGAGATGAAAAAAAAAAGATGATGTGATGGATGCCGGTGAGGACGGCTTGAGTCTGATTAGGGTTTGCTTTGCGGATTGCGAGTCAGAGATGTGAGGACGGACGGACCAAGTTGGTTGTACGCTTAGGACTGAAGTGACATTTTTCGGGGTTTTTAGGTCGACAAGGTAGTTAGTATGTGCGGGTTTTGAGAGGACGGGTTGACCATGGCATTAGTGGTTGGATTTTCGCTTGAGTAGCGCCAAAGAGGAGAGGTGTCTCATCGGGATGTCCACAGGGAGTTTTTATATGTGTATGTTGTGATCGGGATGGTTGGGAAAAGATCCTTTCTTTTGTCTCCTAATTCTCGAGATGCGGGAATGAAAAAAAATGGAAAAAATACATATATTTGTGTATGTGTGCATGTGGCTACGCGCCTATGTGGGCCGATAGGCGGGTGGATCCACTTTGGCCGGGTGGTCAAAGCCACGAACTGACGTCGGTTTTGCATAGGGCTAGTCGTCTGTGTGTCGTGCGCTGCGTTGGGCTGGTAGATGGGTGGAACAAACTCGATCGGGTGGTTGAGTCCACGAGTTGCATCCAGCTTTGGCGTAGGCCGGCAAGTGCGAGTAAATATGTGAAAAAAATGACGAAAAAAAAAGAAAAGTGTGAAAAGAAATGAACAAGAAAAATTCCTCGCTCGAGGGGGGACAGAAGAGAGGTGAGAGAGCTTGATGCTCGGATGGGAATATATGTGTTTGTGTTGTGGGGATCTGGGAATGTGTGGACTCTCGATGAGGTATATCGAATCGAAGCTTAAACTCAGCTAGGGTTTTGGCTACGACGTGTCTGTGGAAAGCTTGGACTTGAGGAATCCAATCGTGCTAGTTGCTTTGTTCGTTTGCAAACCTTCGGGAAGTGTTCAGTTTGGCTTTTAGATGGTATGACAACTTGGGAAGTCATGAATCACGTTGAAGACGAGTGGTCTTGTCGAGGTGACCCGACGTTAGACTTAAGAGGTCTTTGCCGTATATTTGTCAAATTAGAGAGGTGAATTGGTGACCAAGCATAGGATGTGATTGATGAACAAAAGAGCACAGAGTAGATGAAAAGGTAAGTGGGAATAGAAAACCCTAGGTGGGAAGGAAATGGGAAAGTGGCAAGAGAACTCAGTTAGAAATGAGACAAAGGAATCAGCAAAATGATCGTGTGACCGGGAAAAGTATCGAAAACGGAACTCAGAAATGGTTTTTGATGGTGTGTGTAGAAAGTGTGTAGAGATTCGTGACGTGTTGAACGAACAGTCTAGAAGAGTGACGAGAGGGAATGTGGATGGGCTTTCTGTTTGCATGTATATTGTGTGGGACGAGCTTGCATGTGATGCAGGATCAGGATGTGTGTGTTGAGTGCATATGTGTGATATGGATGTTTTTAATTTTGGTAGTAGATGTGGTGTTTGATGAAAAATGATCTAATATGTTTGGTGAGTTTGTAGAGAGGTGGACATGACGATGAAGATGGACAAAGATGGTAAGTGAAATGATTGGATTTTGGTACTAACCGACAATTGTATGAGTGTGATTGCAGGTCCTACATAGAGGAAGAAGAGAATATGTATGCAAGATAAAGATTTGTATCTGATTGAGTGATGAAGCAAATGTTGGATGATTTGAGTGCAGGAACATATTTGGCTCGTCGGGGACGACTTCGCAAATAAGAAGAGGGGAGTATGTTAGCTCAGAAAATGGTTGGTTTTGATGCACTAATGTCGTTCTATTTGGCAAGAAAATACGTTTGATTTCAGGTACTTGAAGAGTGGATCTGATGATTGATGAGAAGTATTTGGAGGTAACACGACAACTTCTCGGTAAAAAAGGGGGCTGTCATAGAAGATTGGAGATGATGCTACTTGATGCTAATTTTTCGGATGCGCCATCTTCAGTGTGCAGAACCCCTCCTACGGTGCATTTGAATGGAGTTACCGATGCCAAGTTTGCAGGAGCTTTCGACCTGCAACGTCGCATTAAAATTGGATGCTTTGAAACAGAACAGGAGGTGGCATATTTTCATGAGTTCAGAGCAGGGGTTGACTGGGTTTTTGTTGATCATCCATCTTATCATAGGCTTGGGAACCCCTATGGTGACACAAGAGGAGCTTTTGGTGATAACTAGTTCCGATTCACGTTATTGTGCCATGCTGCATGTGAAGCACCTCTAGTATTACCACTTGGAGGCTACACTTATGGAGAGAAATGTATAGTTGTAGCCAATGACTGGCATGCTCGACTTGTTCTCGTTTTATTGGCAGCAAAATACCGAAGGTTTGGAGTATACAAAGATGCAAGGTGTATATTAGCGGCATGATTTTATCTCGCAAGGTAATCATAATGCTCTCACGATAGCTACTATGTGGGCCGTTTCCGTTTTTTTTAGAAAAGGGAGGTTGTTTTGCTTCACATGTAGAGAAAAAGGAGAGGAAGGCACTCGGCCATGCCCTGGCAGGAGGTTTTTTTTTTGTCTTTTTGTTTTTGTCTAATATGGCAGGTATTCCTGGAGAGTTTGGGAAACGACGAAAGGGGAGAAGGTGGTTTTTTTTCTTGTCTTCTTCTGGAATTGCAGGGGCAGCATGCGAGTTTGTTTTTTTGGACTCTCTCGCTCGGAAGGCGGCAGAGGCTCTTTCTTTCTTCTGCCACAAAGGAGGGGCGGCAGTCCATCTCTATGCACCAAGGGTTCGGGACTCGGGTGACTCCGAGAAGAAGGGGCAGTAGCTGGGTCTGTCTCTGAGCTCACCTTAGCCTTCACAAAAAAGGAGAAGTGAGGGAAAAGTCTTTTGGTTCTTTTCGAGCAGATGACGAAAGGGGATTGAAGAGGGAAGCTTGGAATGTCGACTATCGATCTAAGGTCACTGGAGGGCAACTGGGCCAAGCGTTGAAGCTAGGAGGTTAAGGCAAGTAGCAAGGGCTAGAAGGACAAGTGCAGAAGTAACGAAGAAGGGCATAGTGGTCTTGCGTTAGGGAGATTTGTAGCAGTAGGGGCATCGAAGGTTGTTGGCTTCGGACAGTCGGGGGTTGTATGCACATACGAGGTTCCACTCTCGCACGGGCTGGCTACAGGAAAGAGTAGAAGATGCGAAGGTGAAAAGTGGTCGCTCTCAAAGGAGGCCTGGGCATAACAGGTTCAGACCCTTCCCTGAGATATCACGAAAAGCTCTCTAGTGCGAGATGCCTCTACCCTACTAGAAAGGGTTCTTCACTTTATGCCGATATGGGAGCTAGCAGTTGTGAACTTGCTGGGAGCTCTAATAGTTATACACGGACTTAGCTATAGAAGTTTGAGGGAGATTCTTGCGCCCATAGCAAGGGACCATTGCTCTACAATAGGGAGCACCCATCTTTGCACACACAGGAGGAAGTTGTGTTTATGCTCGTTGCTGGAAAAACTCTAGAGGCATGAGATGGTACTCAATAGAATATACTCATGAGCAAAGTATGCACGGGGGAGGAAGTTCACCAATGGAGACGTGCGACAATCATTAAAAATGGGGAATACAAGTAAAAGACAAGTGCTTTGAAAGGTATTGCAGGAAAATCTACAGTCGACATATCATCCAATGGTAATACTCTACTGTCGTGTTATGCACATAACCTTATATAGAGGACTTCTTCCCCCTGTTGGACTACATGAAGAAGTAGCCATTGTTGTGCTGTGGGAAAATGTCGCAAAGGTTGGAAAGTCAAAGTGGAGGTGCTCGATTTGATGCATAGAGGAAATGAGGAAAACCTAAAACTCAGTGCACCCCAATCGGTATATAGCAGAGGTAAACAGAACATGTATATAGAAACTAAACACTAATTTCTTTCTAATGAATGCTGATCACTCCAAGTTAGAGCTCTCTAGAGAGAGAAATAACCTCTAGAAGTTCATTGTTGTTGAAGAAGATGATGCATAGAAATGGAGTAACACAATGATGCTCCAAAGTGTATGTATATTTCTTCATAGTATTTTACCTCTCAAATCGATACATAGTGTTGGCTAACTAAGTCTCTTGTGTATGGTATTTTTTATTGCAAGTTATTCTCATGACATGATTAAAAGAACCTGAAATCCTTTGTGTTCCAATATTGAGATGATAAAGTGAGGTCTCTTGCATTACTATTTCATAGTGGAGATACGGGACAAATCAAGCGAAATCGACATTCCCTTGTAGACCTATGCTCGAGAAGACCTACCATTCAAGATGAGAAAGTTGTAGCTACACCAATGGAGTTTAATGGAGTTCGATCGAGCACACTTTGCCACTTACAAATATGGACTATATGAAGTCGATCCAGATCCTTAACTATCTTTGAAAACATTGACCAAACATTAGCAATGTTGTCAATCTCCTAAGACAATTCTCACATCACCTAGGAAGAACCATTGGAAAGATCAAATGTGAGTGCATATCTCTATGAGAGGTAGTTTGAAATTTGATATAACGTACAAGCCATAAAACTTTACAATAGATGAGTATTGCAATTTTGATTGGGTGAGAGATGTAGACTCTAGCAAGTTGATTTGTTTATATTTCTTCTCTCTCAAGTCAAAATTCTTCTATTGGACCAGTAAGAAGAGGCCTAAGATGGGATTGTCTTTGATGGAGGTGGAATACAAGGCAACATGTTCTGCTGCATGTGACATGATCTAGCTAAGAAGATTCCTTTGTGACTTGGTTGTGTGAACTTTCAACCCTATCGAGCTCAAGTGACATATGATTTGCATGGGAATAGTGAGGTTATAGTTTTTTCATCATGCATGCCCAAATTCATTGAAATCTTGTATCACTATTTTGTGGTAGTTTCTAGAAGATGCATTTATAGACCTAGTGTAGAGTCCATCAAACCCAAATGTTGTAGACATCTTCACAAAGATAGTACCAAAAGAATAGTTCCATTCTCATCTAGAACACCTATGCATAGGGCCAAGGAGATAGTTTGGTGAACATTACTCTCTTAGTAGATTTATGAATTCTCATTCCTCTTCCTTACTCAGTTCATGTCCTATATATGTGCACCTTGCTTCTCTCTCTTCATTGGTTACTAAAACTTTCTTGTTTTGCTCCTTATTTTCATAAGCTTCTCCCATGAGAGATTCTCATCTAGGCATTCTCACCATGATTTTTCTATCTTTTATCTCATGCTTCAAATAAAGATTCTTCTTCTTCTTGTGTGGGAGGATTCTTTTTCCATTTCTTGTTCTTACTCTTTGTGTCTACGTGTTTGGCTAACATCAAATCATTCTTACATTCCTATTCTTGAGTCTTAGCTTCTAGAAAGTATAGGTACTCATCTTTTGAGGCACAAAAGGGATCCATGATGATGGATTCTAGTTCCTCATTGCTTTCTTCTACTAGTATGTCGATACTAGGTTCACATTCTTCAATTATGGGTTCACACATGAACACTGAAGTTTCATAACCATCCTCATCATAATGGGGGTCTAGTATCACAATTTTGTGGTAGTTGCTAGAAGATGCATTGATAGACCTAGTGTACAATGCATCAAACCAAAATGTTGTAGACATCTTCACAAAGACAATACCAAAAGAATAGTTCCATTCTCATCCAGAACACCTATGCATAGGGCCAAGGAGATAGTTCCGTGAACATTACTCTCTTAGTAGATTTATCAATTCTCATTCCTCTTCCTTACTCATTTCATGTCCTATATATGTGCCCCTTGCTTCTCTGTCTTCATTGGTTACTAAAATTTTCTTGTTTTTCTCCTTATTGTCATAAGCTTCTCCCATGAGAGCTTCTCATCTAGGCATTCTCACCATGATTTTTCTATCTTTTATCTCATACTTCAAATAAAGATTCTTCTTCTTCTTGTGTGGGAGGGTTCTTTTTCCATTTCTTCTTCTTACTCTTTGTGTCTATTTGTTTGGCTAACATCAAATCATTCTTACGTTCTGATTCTTGAGTCTTAGCTTTGAGCAAGAATAGGTACTCATCTTTTGAGGCACAAAAGGGATCCATGATGATGGATTCTAGTTGCTCATCGCTTTTTTCTACTATTATGTTGATGCTATGTTCACAATCTTAAACTATGGGTTCACACATGAACACTGAAATGTCATAACCATCCTCATCATAATGGGGGTCTATTCCTCTTTGTTCACCATTATGATCATGATTGCTAAGATTTTTGCACACTCGTAGGGTTCGAATTCCTCATCTAGAAACATCATAAGTATATGGGCTGCATCTTGAAGTGATCTTTGGTTCCTTGAGACTCCCATGTATTTGGGTTCTTATGTCTTTTCCTCTTCTGTTGCAACTTTACACGTCCATAAATGCATATCTTCAAGCATCTATGAAGGATCTAATCCTCAAGAGTGCATCGATTCTATATCTTTTGGTGTTCTTTGGATTTTGTTCCACTACAACAGAGGAAAATCTTAATATGCAAAGTCCTCGATGTTGACCTTGGTAGTTACCCCTAAATGTTGTAAGTATAAGGAGTTGGTTCCCCAGTCTTGCATTATTTGAATTTGTCTCATGAAATTGTTCTCAAACTCTACACCATAGGTAGTGAGAGTGATTCCTTGTAATAATCCTAGAGGCTTCTTGATATATCCATCTACCATTTTGCATCTTCATTCTAGTGGTTTGTAGAGCAGGTATGCCCCAACATTTCCATAAGGAAATGGTGGCCATGGAAACTCTTGCTCTTGAGTCTAGGATTGCGCGCATTGTGTACCCTTGATAGGTGATAGGAATATCTGTATTTCCTTCACTTTCTCGCTCAGAGAAGCCCGACTATACTCAATCATACAAAAATGAGTTCTTCTCACTTTCTCATTGTCTTCCTTCTTCTTCTATCCGTGTCAATTAATACTAACTAACTTATATAGATTTTCTCATTCCCGTGACTTAAAAAAAAAAACTTCTAGAACTAAAGTGAACTGACTCTACAAGTATAATACGTTTGTGAATTTGTCCCTTCACATAGGCATGGGGTTTTCTTCCTAAGATTTGACCTTCAAATATATGTCCAATTAGTGAGTGTTTCTCCAACAGCTCCCCCTCAATCACTAATTGACATTCCCTGTTTCTTCATATCATCTTCTTTCTTTTACTCCTGCCATGCTTTTGAATCTGCTGGTCTTCACACCATCCAAGCTCTTTGTCATTATGTCTGCTAACTGATCTTTAGTAGAAATGTACTCCGCTTCAATCTCCTTCTCCATTACCTTTTCTCTGAGAAAATGATACTGTATCTCTATGTGCTTTGTCCTAGCATGAAATACTGGATTTGCGGCAAGATAAAGTGAACTCATATTATCTCCATGTATTGTAGGTGTACCTTGATCAATGCAAGTCCTTTGTACTCTGCTTCAGTTGATGATAATGCTACTGTATGTTGTTTCTTTGAACACCAACTTACAAGCTTATCACCAATGTATATCATGTAACCATGAGTTGATCTTCTGTCATCTTGGTTACCTGCCCAGTCTGAGTCACTGTAGGCTCTCAACTTCAAATCTGATGTAAAAGGATAATATAATCCTTCCTTTATAGTTCCTTTGATATATGTGAGAACTCTTTGACCTGCAATCCAATGTGGGTCCTTTGGACAATGCATGAATTGTGACAAAACTCCCACTGCATAACTAAGATCAGGTCTTGTTAGTGTAGCATAAATCAAACTACCCACAAGAGATTGATACTTCCTCATATCTTTGTATTCTGCACCATCATATTTACTGAGCTTGTGATTAACTTCAAGTGGAGTTGAAGCTTCTCTGCAATTTTCCATATCAAACTTCTTCAACAAGTTCAGAAGATACCTTTCTTGTGACACAAATATGCCATAATCTGTATAAGTGACTTCCATTCCAAGAAAGTATGACAACTTTCCTAGATCACTGATCTTAAACTCTTTCTCAAGTAATCTCTTTACCTCCTTGATTCCTTCATCTGAAGTACCTGTGATTATAATGTCATCTACATAAATACAAATGTAGATTGTACCTTCCTCTGTTCTTTTGATAAGTAGACTTAAATCTGCTTTTGAACTTTGATATCCAAGTTCATTGAGATACTTCACCAGTCTATAGTTCCAAGCTCTTGGAGCTTGCTTCAATCCATACAATGCTCTTCTCAACCTGCAAACAAAATTTGGATACCTGGAATCTATAAACCCTTGAGGTTGTTCCATGTATACCTCATCTGATATGTATCCATTCAAGAATGCATTCTTTATATCCAATTGACTTAGAGTCCATCCTTTTGAAGCTGCAATAGCAATGATTGTCCTTATAGTTGACATCTTAGCTACATGACTGAATGTCTCATCATAATCTATGCCATAGGTTTGGGCATAGCCTTTTACCACCAGTCTAGCTTTGTATCTGGCTATACCTCCATCTGCAAGCTTCTTCACTTTATAAACCCATTTATTTCCAATTACTTTCTTACCATTTGGTTTAGGAACAAGTTCCCATGTCTTGTTTTCCTCCAGTGCATTAAACTCTTCCTTCATTGCTTCTTCCCATTGCTTCTTACCTTTAGCTTCATCATAGTTCTGAGGTTCTTCATCATCTTTGACCATATATGCATAGTTCTTCTGAGTTATGTAAGAAGTATCATAAGAATACCTTTCTGGTTGTCTCCTTGTCCTGCTTGACCTTCTTGGTTCACATTCTTCATAAGTTTCTGGATACACCTCTTCATCAAATATAGGAGCTTCTTCATTCCTTCTTGTTAATCCACTTCTGGATGTACTTGCTTGCATATAGTCTTCATCTCTATTCACCTGCACAATTGATTTTCCTTTTTCACATCTTCTTACCTCTTCTTCAAATTCCTCAGCTGTATTACTTTGATCTGCATACCAACTTTTCTGTTCATCAAATGTAACATCTCTAGAAACAAGAAATTGTTTTGTTAGAGGATTCCACAACCTGTAACCCATCTGCTTTTCATCATAACCAATGAACACATATTTTTCTGCCTTTGGTTCAAGTTTATGCCTAAGTTGTGATGGCACATAAGCATATGTAATTGATCCAAACACTCTACAATGATCTAGTGTTGGTTTCTTACCCCACCAAGCTTCATATGGAGTCATTCCATTTAGAGCTGCACATGGTAATCTATTCACAAGATATGTAGCTATATTTACAGCCTCAGCCAAAAGATAATTTGGACAGTTCTTCTCCTTTAGCATAGCTCTAGCAAACTCAACCAAAGTCCTGTTCCTTCTTTCTGCTACACCATTTTGTTGTGGTGTATACCTGCAAGTTATTTCTCTCTTAATACTTGCATTCCAAAGATAATCATTGAACTCTTTGGAGAAGTATTCTCCCCCTCCATCAGACCTCAGTCTCTTAAGCTTTTGACCTGTGACTCTCTCTGCATGAAAATGCTTGAAAGCTCCAAACACTTCTGATCTTTCCTTCAAAACATATAATGTTATCCATCTGAAAAGAACATAATACCTTGAGCCACTGATAGATCCTTCTTTTGTTGGTCCCCATACATCTGTATGAATGAGCTCAAGTACTCCATCATGTTTGAATCCTTTCTTTTGAAATGGTAACCTGTGTGCTTTACCCATTTGACATGCTTCACATTTATAAACCATATGTTGACTCTGCACATTTGGTAATCCGAGTACAGACTGATTAGCAACCATAGCTTTAATTCCTCTTTCATTGAAATGACCTAATCTCTTATGCCAGAGATCAAATTCTGTAATCACTGCTTCACCATGTGTGAGCAAAGCTTGGCCAATGTTCCCTTGCACTCTTAAAGTAAAGAGTCTACCTTCTTTCTTACCAGAGACAATCTGATTATATCCATTCTCTGGATCTTCCACAAATACTCCTTCATTTGTAAACTTGACTTGAAAACCTTTTTCAACTATCTGTCCCACACTAATCAAGTTTTGAGGTATTGTAGGAACATACAAAACATTGGTTAGCAAATCTGCTCCACTCTTGCATTTCACTTTTCCAATTGAATGTACACTATGTCTTGTATTATCACCAGTTTGAACTGTGTGACTCGAAATACCTTTTTCCAATTCTGACATCAATTCTATGTTTCCTGACAAATGATTAGAACATCCAGAGACAATGTAAAATACCTTTAGATCTTCTTTATCTGATGTGTTGATTGAGCTCATCATCAATGATGTATGACTTTCATTCTGTGTGTCATTTGCATAGTTGTAGTAGGTGGTGTTGTAGGATTGATTCTGTCCCCAACTTCTTCCTCCACCTCTACCATAGCCTCCTCTTTGACTTTGTCTACCTCTTTGAAAATTACTTTGATATCTTCCACCTCGGCCTCTGCTATTGTTGTTTTGATTCTGGTTTGATCCTTGTTGGTTGTGCCAACAGTCATGAGCCAAATGATTACTCAATCCACAGATCCAGCAAGCCTTCTTGTTGTTATTTTGATTACCTCTTCCTCTTCCAAAACCTCTTGCTCTTCCTCTGCCAGTGCCTTTACCTCTTGCATAATAAACTTGAGAAGTTGACTCTTCTTCATCCTTTGCTTTACCTTTATCTCCTTTCTTCTTGTTCTTCATGTACATTGCAGAACTTTGACCTTTATCTCCATCTCCCTTCAAGTCTTGCTCATATGTGAGCATCAAACCAAGCAACTGGTTCAAATCTGGAACATAATGATTTAATGAAAGTTCTGTTGATAAGACAAAAGGTTTCCACCTTTCATCCCCTCTCAAACCTGCAAGTAGTTGAGCAATCAATCTGTGATCTTCAACATCTTCATCTATGGATCCAAGACTATCTGCAAGATCCTTCGTCTTAGTGACATAATCACTAATGGTTTGACTTGGCTTCTTCTTGAATGTTGTAAACTCTGACCATAGACTTGCTTTCCGTGCTTTAGTAGTGCTTTGGAAATGATACTCCAATGCATTCCATATATCTTCTGATGATTCCAATCCTCTGATGTGTGGTAGCAAATGATCAGAGATTGTATTGTAGATGTATGCTTTTGAACTTGCATCCTT
>CM035431.1:89912214-89922214 GCA_020310875.1 Ceratopteris richardii | reverse complement strand
TAGGTAGCTAGGTATGTAACTAGGTATGTAACTAGGTATGTATGTATTGATTTCCCTTACGAAAGAGCCATCTAGTATATTGAACTACCACAGGATATAAAAGCTTGTTGTGCAAAACATTAATGTAGACGGATTTCACAGAATAAATAAAAAAACAAAATTCGAAGTTCAATATGAGCTTTGTAGTACGTTTAAGAAAGTGGGAGACCAAATATGAGCAAAGAGAATGGTTCATGAAATATAACCTCGATAACGATAGAATGGAAAAAGAATTATAAAATTCCTAATGCCTTCGAGAAAGCATAAGGAAGAGTATAAGTACTGAGGAGGGTTCAATTTCGCATTAGTGGTCACGTTTAACCCAACGAAGTTACCGCTTTGCGTAGAACTCTCTAGTTTCCCGTACTTTCTTTACAATCATATCAATAGGACGGTCTCCCTAATTGCTTGCATGTTTGCAACTAAAGATTATGTGTTTTTATTTACGAGATGAATGAAGGATCTTAATCTTGAGCTCCCAACTTTGATTCATCTCGTAAATAGCGATGCACTTCCTTTGAAAGAGGAGTGTATCTTTAAAGACCTTATGAATATATGAATATATGTTGCTCAGACGATGATGAGGGCTGAGCGTCGGAAAGGGTCCATCGCCCAGTAAGCGATACATGCAGCAGCTTCATCGATGCTTCATCTTTCATGTCCATAGCAACAATCATACAGGATGCGTGAGCTATTATTTGGACACAAACTTCTAGAGGAAAAGTCTACACACGAGGAAGAAGGTCTTCTCTACCGACTTTGTTAGAGATAAGGTATGGCTCTGGTGGTTTACTTGTTACGTATTTCTTCGGGCATGCCGTGTTTGCGAAACGTTATTGCGCTAATTGTTAACGGGATTTTCCTTGTCGGTCGTCCTCGTTGCAGGTCTGAGTTCGTCGCGCCTACACATATAACTTCATCAATCTCTGCAAGCTATAAGCTGTGTATGCGAAGTGGTCTTCTCTACCACCGACTTTGTTAGAAATAAAGTTCTGCATGTAAAATGGGTATGGCAGTCTTGTGGTTTGCTTGTTACGCGTTTACTCAGAGAGAGAGAGAGAGAGAGAGAGAGAGAGAGAGAGAGAGAGAGAGAGAGAGCTAATGCTCCATTTTTTTTTTGTCCCTCTGCTGCTGTAGGCGTAATATTCAAAGACGTGTGACTTGCATATGTTCTGGATTGCGTGTGACTTGCATATGTTCTGGATTGGCTCAACTAAAGCTAAAGCTCCTACCAAGTCCATAAATTTACTACATCCCTAGAAAGTAAGTTAGAATATACCTCACCAACGTTGATATCAGGCATCATGAAAGGAAGATTTCACGCAATTCAAACTTCAAGAAGATATATGTTGCATTCCCTACTTTATTTCAGCTATATCAAAGCTCTTGTTGATTCGCACACACAAGGGAGCACGCGAAGTTCGTATTCCTTGAGAGGGAACATATTCTAAGTAAGATCGGCTAAACTTTATCCTCGAAGGTATAAACTACGCTAATGATCGTTTTATCCCGTTGTGGGGGATCTACTTTCTCTTCAACTTTTCTATAGAATAAAACAAATAATTGTGATGTTTAGGAGGGAGGACCTTTTTTAATTATAAATCCTACTACCTAGAAAAAATAGGGACTTGTCCATAGAACATTCTTCGGGGGATTGTAGGGACTTCATAGAGCATACTTTGGGGTTTGTGGAAGTTGGCAGCACATCTCCGAAAGGCATTCCATCGGGCTATGGATCAACTGATAGCTTCTCTGAGTAGATCTCGCTTCCAACTGATTTGATGATTAAGAAATTAGAAGAACCTGATGGCTTTTTTTGTACATTTAGATCCTAGATTTGAATGGAATAAGATTGAAGAGAAATATCAAGTCCTTGGTCTTTGATCTTAACCAAGCTCCGAGCTTAGAGTGTTTATGTTCTTATTATTCAAGCGTTATGTTTCTACTTTTTGAGTATCTATACATGGCCTTTTGTACAGCTTTTTGCGAGTGATTGAAGTGAGCTCCTTATTCTCGCGGCTTTTTTTTTAGCTTTTGTTTTAATTACCAAACAAATATTTCTTTTTTCTAACAAGGGAGACATGATCATTTAACTCATTAATTGTATGCCAACCATCACCTTCTTGGTGCCATGTTCGCTTGGTGTACAGATTCTATCCTCTATCATGTGATCTTACATTGTCCATTGTATACTATTCATTATGTATTGTCTATGGATTCCCTCGTCCTTGGTTGATTTCTTTCTTTTGAAGGTTAAGGGTTTAATTCATTGGCATAGATACTAAATGCAGACCTAAAAATTAAAACAATATCACAAGAACATTAAGATAGATTAAACTTTGTTAAGTTGTGAAGAACTCATAGTAGCATCATAATGAGCTTCATGGAGCCTAATCTCTATAGGATGATCATACATCCATTAGCTTGAGTGATTCAACTGATATGCACTAGTGAAAAATCACCCTCCTTACATGGACGTGTCTAGCAAATCTTTCTACATGCGATTTTTGTCAACAAAATGAGATTACTTTTAGGATACCTTGTATCTTACCAACCATTATGCAAGTTTTTCGATACAAAGGATACATGTTTGAAAGCCTTTTTATTAAAACTATGGGTCTGAATATATTGTGTGAGAGCTCCATAGCCTCCACACAAATGAACTAAGAAGTCTAACTAGCAAGGCCACAGATTAGGAAGAGAGATGTCTTTCCACCCAACCAACCCCTCCAATATATAGCTCCTAGTCCAATGGGGTAAGTCCCTCTCAAGAGGACATGTGTACCTTCCATCACATGGGTCTCTAAGGTGTTCACATGGTTTCCAAGCTTAGGAAATCACATGAAATCACATGGCTTCTAAAAGAAGACTCTCCAAGTTCTCACATACAAACCAAGTGGCTAGGAGAAGCTTCCAATCAAGCCTAAGGTACTCAACCGTAGAGAATTAACCCTAAGGTTCAAGACCCATCTAAAAGGGATAAATAAATCATAAACCCAAAGGGTTTCACACCTAGAAAACCAAGGGTTCTATCCCTTAGACCCATGTAATTATACAACATTCTCCCCCCCTTAAAATCATTTCCGTCCTCAAAAATGAGTGGAGATATATACCTTGGGGTATTCCCTCGTGCTCCATGATGAATCTCAAGAATCATGGCTTTCATCTCTCTAAGTCCGCCTCTTAATTCAAAAGGGGAATTCTACCCCCAGTGAATCTTAAAAGAGGAGAATCCATGAGTAGTCTAATTCCCTTTCCAAATCATTCAAAGTTCCATCTAGTTTGCATACGAAAAAGAACTGAGTCAAATGCAAAGTATGGAAAGAATGAAAAGGGTGAAAGAGAACAACCTTGCCTATTTCCTTGTTTAAGACATGTGCCATCTGGGTCTCCATAGCTCAAACATGTGAATTAGGTGGATACAAAGTGACTTCAGCTAAATTATTACCTTGGTCCATTGCTTTGCACTACTTGTGCATGGACCTAGCAAAATAGATGAATGCTACTTAAGGTTTCCTTATCAGATTCATCTCTCAAGTTAGAATCCAACTTGTTCTAAAAGGAAGATGAATCTTACATAATCCCTACCCAAATTACTCTTTTTTAGTGAAATGGGTGGATTTTCTAGTTTGCAATTTGCCTCCAATAAATCTAAATAGAGGGGAATTTCATTATATAATTCCTACCTAACCAATAGAATGGTAAAGGTGGATTATCTAGTTTTTACAAGGATATAACATCCTCTTTATCTTCAAAGAGAATTTGAATAGCTTACCAAAAGTGGATTCAATATTCTTTCAAAACTTTACGTAGTTTTGAGAATCCACTTTAAGGGACTAGAATCCATAGGGATTAATCTAACTATTGTAGACTCCAAATGATTGAAAACTATTTTACTTGTTCTTTCAAAAAGATTAAGATCTTTATAACTATGTCCAAAGATGGGAACTCATAGTGTAAAAGATCGTGTTATCTTTAAGGTCATAAGTAAAAATAGATTATTTCAATCATTTCTTCACTACTTGATCCTTACGTATCTTTAGTTGGATCTCAAACCTTAAAGGTCTTCTTGATCCTTCTAGAGTTCTCTCCCTTATATTCTCGATCTATTAAAGATGTCCTATGTTGACATCGTAACTAGATCTTTCTTATTCTTCAATTGACTTGAAATATCAAGTATCCAAAAGATGATCTTTTTGAGCTTTCTTTCAAGCTTGATCTAAGATCATTTTTATGTTCCTTGAATATCAATTCATACTTTGGGATGAAGCTTTTTTAGAGCTTCATCCCTTGGAGTTTACCTTCAAACTCAAAGAAGTTTATCCTCTCCTTATTTCTAACTCTCTATGAGAGATAGATCAGCTCCTTTCGTATCTTGTTAGAATAATTCTTCACCCCTTTGAGAGGATAATTGAAGAAGATATCTGTTCCTAGACATTATCTTCCTCACGTATTCCCTTGGATCATGATTCCCTTTTTCTTCTGGCCATCAAGAAAAAGTACTATATGGGAATCAGTCCCCACTATCCCATACGAGAGGGTTCTTCATCCAATCCACATAACTATGTCTCTATATCTTTTCGACTTCTCTGTCCTTTTAAATGCCCTTCGTACTATGGTACCAAATTATAAGAGCAAGGACTAAGATGCTTAGATACACCACTACTAATATTACTTAAATATTTGGTTAACCATTTAATGTGGTGTGACTCATCTTATCAAACTTAAAGTTTGACTTGATCTTTGCCCTACTTGGGTCTTTTGGCTTTCTTCTCTTCTTTAGCCAAAATAAGAGATAAGACTAGGTCTTTCTCAAATAGATCCCTTCATGTTCAATGCTTTACCCATGGGTTCTACTTGGGGATCTAGCTATTATGCTTCATACAAGAAGCCATTTTACTTAGGTCTATATTATTGGAATCTATAACATATGTTATGTTATACCCATGAAGCATCAAGATAGATTGTGCTTTATAGCTCATCCAACTTCTTTTCCTAAACCACTTAGGATTTATACAATCCTTATGGTGTATGCAAGCCTTCTCTTGCATTGGGGTTCTTTGAGAATTCCCAATCTTTAAGAACTTCATTTAATTGGAAGATGTAATGAAAGATATATGAAGTACTAGAATATGAGGAAGTACTTCAACTTTATCTATTTCTTGCATATCTTTCACCTTGCAATACCCTATTTGGTCTTTTCAAGGCATACGATACAAGTTCTTGGGGACTTTCTCCCCTCCTTAAGAGTTTTCGTCCTCGAAAACTACCTGAGAGTAAATTGAAAATTGTGCTCTTTCAAAAGTATTTGAAAGAGTTTATTTTCAATCTTTTATTATCCTTCCTGGTTAAAAATGTTTTTTTTTCTTCTCCAAGCATATAGAGCGAATTTCCCAAAGTTCAAGTTTTGAGTTACCTCTAAATTCGATGTCCCATACCACTGAATCAACTCCAGTGGTAATATAAGCATAGATGTCCCATACCATCCGACTTATATTTCCACTTAAGTAAAGGTAACTTTAACATGAATTATGGGATCAAACCTTCTTCTCATCAAGTAAGATCTATTGCTGCTTGGAATTGAAATTGTAACTTCCATAGAATGTTTTGGTGCTCATGAAAATTTTAACTTACCAAGTCTTAGTTGGAATTTCAATTTTACAAGACTAATCTTAAATTGACTTTTTCAATTATTCCTTGATTCAGGTATACTTCAAAAGATCCCTTTTATGTCACTTGATAATAGAGCTAGTTTAAATCTCAACTAGATGTTATCTCTTATGACATAATGAGTAATCTGAGAATAATTGACTTTGTCAATCAAATCTCTATGTTGAAGTAGATGGTAATTCCATTTACTATAGAGTCCTTTATTAGGACATTAGAAAATGCTACTTAGGGTTTATTACAACCCTTTAATTTTACATTCTCTTTAGGCCTTGCATTTGCTTGGAAGAATAATGTAAAGCTCCAAATAATTCTGTAGTTCTTTCTTGAACAAAAGCATTAATACTTTTATCTTCCAAAACTAAGATTCTGTTATACCATATTTTCTCTTCCTTAGAGCTTTGAGAAGATAGTGCTCTAAGTTACCACCATTGTATTGTGGTTTTTGTTGAGAAAACATGCGCAGTAGAGACCTTTGAGAGCTACGGCGGAGAAGCACAATCGCGAGACTTCAGTAGAACGATGCCATAGAGGGGCGAACATAAGAGATAAGGTACAGGGAGAATGTAGATCTCCCGTGAACGTGGACGCATAGATATGAAATAAAGATGTGCCTTATCATTTTAGTGACCCAATGGGCCTTTTTTATACAAAGATTACTCTCTTCCATGGAGAGGGTTCATACACAGACTACAATAAGCTCATAGCCAACAATCCCCCCCTTGAGCTGATTGTACATAGCTCATATAGGGACTATCCTTTCCTCACAACTAGGCTAGGGTGGTACAAATATGATTCCTTCCCATGTACAAAGAAGGTTGTACAATGTTTATATCCTTCCTTCAACAAACTCATGGGTGGTACAAATCCTTCCCTATAAATACAAGGATGGTACAAAGGGGATGTTTTACAACACATAATCATAGACTAAATTGACTTGAGCTTCTTGTTCATTTGTCTCCTCTGCTATGTTGACATTGCTTGGATTTTTGTTGAAAGCTCCTTTGTTGTTGTTGAAGTTGTTGTTGCGTAGACGACAATACTTTGTAGCATGGTTGGTTTTAGCACATATTTTGCAAGGGTTGACTTGATAACAATCCTTTGACAAATGGTTGGTGCGATTACAATGAATACATTTTGTACCTCTTACAACCAAGGCTTTTGTTGTGAATTCATCATGTGTTGTCAACTTATTTTCATGATGTTGTAGAGAATTAATGACATCCTCTAGCCTAGGGATAGGGTCCTTTTCTTTCAGAATAGTTACAATTTGCCCAAACTTATCATCGGGCACAGCTTTGAGTAGAACGGCTACTTGATCCTCATTTTCAATAGGGCATTGCACATATGCTAATTGGGTACATATACTCTTTAGCTTGTTTACAAGAGTAGGTATATCTTCTCCTTGAGACATCGTAAGAGAATAAAGTTGCATTTTAAGTGCTATTTTGGAGTTTCTAAAGATAGCTCCAAAGTTCTGCTCTAGAGTAATCCATGCTTCGTTTGCGGTAGTGCAATCATCCAAGAAATGTACATAGTTATCATCTAGAGATGTGAGTAACATTCCAAGTGCTTGCTCATCCTTTTCCGTAAAATATGGTAGCCCTCTTCTATGCTCAAGTGTTTCGTTTGGTGCTAATGGTTTCGTGACGGACCATAATTGTCTTGTCATGAGATGCCCCTTGATTTTTGTTTGCCATGTGTGAAAACCTTGCCCATTGAACTTATCTAAAGGCTTCTCACTCATTTTGGAGAGGTCTTAACTCTTGGAGACTCTCCAAGGTCAGTGTCTAACTCCTTACAAAAATTTGATGAATTTATTGTGATGGGAAGGTCTTACCATTTATGCAAGATGGCAGTGTCTAATCCCATAGACATATTTAGACCTATAGGTAAAAATGATCACAAGATACAAAAATGCACTCAATTATTTCTTTCAGCTGCATCGGCTGCGATGAAGTATTTAGCGGAATTCCAAATATAGATGAAGTCAATGGTTTCAAAATCACTTGCACAATACTAAAAATTTCCGTTGCACAGAAAATTACAAACCATAGATTCCAGCGCCAATCGTGAGCACACATAATGATTTCCAAACAATAACTCCTAGTAGTGAAACTTGCACTTACAGTGTGCATCGCATGGTTGGAGGTAGAAAACCACTACAACTAAAAACTTCAGTGCCTATACGAGATTTGAACATGAATTTGCTGGTGAGTGCATGCAGCACGTATTCCTCAGATTTCTCCCGAATCTTGTCCTCGTGCGAAAGGTAGCAATTGATGAAAACGCTTAGAAAAGAAAAAGCGGAACCTCTGAAATGGATAAGCTGATCGAGCTAATCGTCTTGTGATATGGACGTCGCCTTGGCAGAATTTGTTTACTCCATTGCTAAGAGAACCTTTCTTTTCCATCAACGCGCACAGACTTCGGTAGCATTATAAGCTTCATAGTGCTTAGTTGCAAAGCAACACTACTGCTTTGTTGAAGTAGAACAACAGTGCAATTAGATTACTACTATAAATTCTTCATCTGTCTTTGATGACGGAGGCACAAAGTGCAAGACCACAGTCTTAACATGATTCATACTGAGAAGAAGGAGCCTCAGGTTGCGATGGCATGAAGAGGACACGAAGGCAATCTGTTGTCACATCTTCTCCCTTTGGTTGCACGACACACCTCTATTGATATTGCAGACACCTCGCACAGCCTGTTGAGAAGCTCTGATACCAGTTGTTGAGAAAACATGTGCAGTAGAGACCTCTGAGAGCTATGGCAGAGAAGCACAATCTGGACACTTCAGTAGAACGATGCCATAGAGGGGTGAACATAAGAGATAAGGTACAGGGAGAATGTAGATCTCCCGTGAACGTGGATGCACAGATATGAAATAAAGATGTGCCTTATCATTTTAGTGACCCAATGGGCCTTTTTTATACAAAAAAAGAAGGCCTTTTGGCCAATCAAACAAGAGATAAGGAGAGGATAAGATTACTCTCTTACATGGAGAGGGTTCATACACAAACTACAATAAGCTCATAGCCAACAGTTTTAAGAGAGAAAATTTTTGTATTAATACCTTAAGTCTATGGCCTTGTTGATTAGGCATGCCATGGGTTTTTATGGAAATTAAAATTCCATAAGAGGGTATTTTCAAGAAGTTAGGATTATTTGGCTTTTAATTACTAAGCCAAACATAAAAAAATTAAATGGTTTATAGTGACCAATTGGACTCATCACCATTCTTCCTAGAACCTAATAAAATCAAATCCTACTTAAGCTTAGCTTCAAGAACTTAATCTCCCTCTCAATTCAAAAACCCATGTAATATGTCCCATGTGCATAGTTCTTGCCAAACGTTTACACCTTTATTGGAAAAGGTGTAGCATGCATAAGGTTCAGAAGTTGGACCCCTCCTTAAAGCATGCAAAAATTCCAAATTGGAACTCTGTTCATTCAAAGGATGGTGCAAAATTTCCATGCTTCTTTCTTTCTATGCATATGAGTTTCCATAATGCATACTTCATAGACCATTTTCCATGAAAATGTACAACCAATCTTTCTTTTCAAATCAATGAAGTGGATGCATAGTGCAACTTATTTCCATGACTAATTGTCTTTGTGGCCAAAGAAACCCAACAACCTAAATCTATGCATCCACTACTCAGTTCATTTCTCTTACAGTATGTAGTGCATGCTTCATGGTTTGAGAGAAAAAGAAAAGAGGGCAAAAACTTATCTAGAAATTAAGCTTTGTCCATCCCCTGACTTTGCTTGAGTGTTCTTGCGATGACAAAGTAGGCTTGGCCATCCCATCTTGTCCATCATTGAATTCTTTCTTGGCCATTTTGATACTTACATGTGCCCATATGTGTGCATTTACTTCCACAATATGCACCAACTTTCAAAATCTCCATCTACTCTTTATGCATACTAAAAAATATGATCTTTCTTTTCTATACACATCAAGAAGAATCATGCTTTTATAAATGCATACACTAGCATTTAATGTATGAAGAAATTATCCACATAAGGCATACTCCACTATATATTGGGAAATGAATGATACATAAAAATATAGCATGCAGTAAGGATCAAAAAGCAGCGTCGCTATGAACGCTTGGCCAGTCAGACAGACAGACATACAGACAGACAGACAGACAAACAAACAGACAGACATAGAGACAGACAGATACGCAGACAAACAGACAGACAGACAAACAGACACACAGACAGACAGAGAGACAAACATATATATAGATAGATAGATCGATAGATAGATAGATAGATAGAT
>CM035431.1:89854714-89902214 GCA_020310875.1 Ceratopteris richardii | reverse complement strand
AATGTAGCTTTGAGGGACCAAAACTTGTTCAAGGTAATGTCAACCTTAGTCATTCCCCTTCTTCAAACACCACAAGAGTGTAGCTTAGTGGCAAGAGATTGCCACGGTTAAGCGAGCTCTGGGGGGAACAGTACTGGGATGGGTGACCTCCCGGGAAGTATCGGGAACCTCTATATTCCTTGATCATTGAGGTCCTCCCTCGCGCGCAGCCAACGGCGCCAACCGTGACTTCGGTGACTCGGATGAAAAGGTATGCCAAGGTCTATGCCTTGGTCGCCGCCTTAGTCGTAAGCCTTGGAGAAAACCTGGGGGGGGGCTCGCTTTGTGCGAATTAAGCTTTTTTCCTCGAACTGCTCTGATACCAGTGAAGTGATTCGTTGGCGATGCACCACCGTGCACTCTCCTTCTCGAGAGCTCCGCGACAATATGCTCAAAGTAAAAAAATGAGCTCCTGATGCCGCACAAAGTACTCCGCACAGAGGTTGTAGAATACGCAGAAAACACAGTACACAGGGAGCACGAAGACAAACTTCTTAGGTCTTGCAAATGCGGTCGAACTTACAGTCTGTGACTGACCACGCCACTATATGTTTTATTAAAGAACATATACAAAGAAGTGTCCGGTGGCCATTTGGCCTTTCACATGGATACTAACGGTAACAACATTGACTTGGGGCATGAAAAGAAGAGGTGTCCCAAGTCTTCATTGCCATGCAAGCACCATTTAAACCACAGATGGGCACCATAAATTTTCTTCGCTTTTATAGTGCTCCAAATTTCATGGTGGAGGATTTGTCACATAAGAATTGATTTTTATTAACTGGATGAGCTGATGCCAAATGGATAGGAATTTAAAATCCCACCTAAATCTTGACTAATCAAGAGACCATCTCGTATTATGTGTGACATGAAAGTCCAGATTCTTCTTTAACCTTGGAATTTCATCAAGACAGTTGTCATTGTGCCATCTAAGACCCTCAAGGTGAGGGTTGCCAAGCCCAATAAGGAGGTAGCATTCCCAAGCATTGAATCTACTCTACAACAAGCATGATTCTTCAAACTCCACTCTCCTTTCTCGATCAATGTCCTCAAATCTAATCCATTGGTGTGTTTCTTCATTCCAGAGCTCTTTCCACAAATGAAAACCTTTGTTCCAAAGCTTCCTAGTTTTTTGAAGGTTCCAAGACTCAACACCTTTGATGCCCTTGATAGGGAACCATAGCGAGTCATTTTTCCTAATATTGATAACCCATTTTGAGTCTTCATTGATCTTGAAGAACTATTTCATCTTGTTCCAACTTTTCCATAGGTTGGAAACTAAGCTTGAACCTCTCGAAGTCACTTTATAGGGTAATAACAAAAGATTAAGACAATCAAGTCCCTTCCACCACAGAAGACCCACCAACCTAAGAGCGCTCTTGTTTCTAAATATCAATTAGGCCCAAGAGGGATGACTGTTGCTCCATGCTTTAACTAACCATTTTGTTGCAAGCTTATTGGCCATTCGTTCAATGTCTAGAATGCCAAAACCACCTTGATCATTTTGGCTTATGTAAGTATCCCATTTATTTCTAGGAACACCCCTTCTGTTAGGGTTTCTTGTCCAAAGAAAATGTTTCCAAACTCTTTCCAATTTGACAATCTCAGAGTCCTTCTATCTCTAACAAGAGAGAAAGTAGATAAGTGAACATAGGAGGAATTTGTTAACCACCGTACCTCATCCCACAAAATTTATCTACATACCTTTCAAGTACACCAACTTGTTTTCAAACTTGGAAAGAGTTAAGTTCCATCACTCGCCCATGGAAATGTCGAATCCCATTGGAATACCTGAAATGTGGAAGATTTGTCCCCTAGGGATCAATTGACAACTATGATCAACCCAAATTTAAAGTGGATTCCCAATAACAGCCGTGAAAGTGGTTTTAGAGTTGTTTATTTTGGAGCCAAAAGCCTAAGTAAAAGTTTTTAGACAATACCAAAAGCTATGAATGTTGAGTGGATGGTTATGTACAAAAGCATTCATGTCATTGACAAAGAGTCTCATGATCATATGGTCTTGCTTCAGAGGAAGATAGAGGCCTTGCATAATACCTAAACTCGTGTGATGTTTAACAAGGTAGTTGAGGTAGCAATTGCAAAGAGAAGAGGGGCCAAGGGGCATCCTTGTTTGATATATCGTTTTAGTCAGATAGCTTGAAAATGATGGCCATTGATGTTTATCTATGCTAATGCATTTCCTAGCAATTGAGAGAACATCTTAATGAGCTTCTAACCACAACATATGTATTTCATGGATTGGAGAATGAAGTCCCACTCAATTCTATCATAAGCTTTCTCGAATTCAATCTTAAGGAAGAGGACATCTTGACTAGACTCTTCAACAAAAACCATACCTTCCCAAACATCAATGAAGGCTTCGAGGATAGACCTCCCCTTAATAAACCCTTTTTTATCCTCAATAATATAGTTTTTAAAAGGCAAGAAATTTGATTAGAAATAACCTTGGCAAGAGATCTTGTAACCTGTTTGTAACATCATAATTGGATGTCGAATTTCAATCTTGTTCTTGTTGTCTTCATTGAAACTTTCATGCAACAGACGAAAAGAAACGACCTCTTTCCAGATGATACATAACGAAGTAGTCACCACGTGTTTGAAGGTCTTGAAAACGCATTGGTGAGCCAATATAGTCTTGGGATTTTTGCCATTACGAAGATAATCAATAACTTGAAGGACGTTAACATCCAAAATGGGAGCTTCAAGAAAAGTCTTCAGGTTTAAGGGGGTTCTTTTGGTTCTAACCCTAGATATGGTCACTATGCAATCATGTGTGTAAGGAAAAAGAGGTGTGGAAACCCCTAAATGCTAGGTAAAGTGATTGACAAACAACATACTAATTTCTTCATCTGTCTTCCGTTTAACTAGATCTATATCCAACATGAAAGATATCGCTTCTTTGGATTGCTTCTTCTTGAGGAAGCATAGGTTTGTGTTCCTATCCTGCCCACCAATCTTTAAGGTATACTTTCATATTTTGTTTTTTGAATTTTTCCTTCATATCTCAGCATGCCTCTCATTTTCCTGAGCCATGTGTACTATTTAGAGTAGCCCATGTTTACTTCTTCCTCAAGGCACCCAAGCCTTTGATAAAGTTTTTCCCTTTAAGAGGAGAAATGTTTTGAAGATTCTTTTGAGTCCTCACCAAGATTGAAATACATATTAGGACTTCTCAATTGAAGTTTCCATGTCCAATCAATACTCGGTATCACTATAAGTATTCAACCAGATAACACCAGATTGTGTAATTATTTGCATCAATTTAAGCACTAAGAATGGATTTAATATTGAGATCTAAATGTCACCTCTCAAAAAACAATCACAAACTACGTCCTTACATACGTACAAATGGCCATCCATATTATTTTGTACATATTCATCTATAAACCAATCAAACAGCTCATCCAGTCAACTATCTTTATATCCATCATTAATGCAACTAGGATCAAAGAAAGAGAGAAAATGTTTATATATGTATAAATGTATTTATGTCAACATGTATCTATTTATATATATGTAAATATCATCATATATATATATATATATATATATATATATATATATATATATATATATATATATATATATATATATATATATATATATATATATATGGACATGCATGATATATATCTATATATATATATATATATATATATATATATATATATATATATATATATATATATATATATATATATATATATATATATATATATGCATCTATGTGTACGTATGTATGTCTGCATGTATTTATGCATGTACGGATGCATCTGCTTATGCATGTACGCATGTGTATACATGTATATATCTTATATATATACATGTATACACATGTATATATATAAGATATATACATGTATACACACACACACATATATATATATATATATATATATATATATATATATATATATATATATATATATATATATATATATATATATATATATATATATATATGATATTATATATTTGTAAAATCCCTTAAGTCATCTGCAAAAGGAGAGCAAAGGTTTTCCATACTATGGAGATAATATTTTAAGTATCAATTTGGCTAACAATCCTAAGAGCAGGTTGGTAAATTATTCTTTTGCCAACAAAAATACTGACATCTAGCATGTGCATATCCATGATTAGGTCGTTGGAATCATCAAATTTTTCTTTCTGATTTAAAAATGGAGACAATAAAAGAGTTCATAAACATCGAGGAGTTGAAAACATCTTGACCCTGATGACAAGTGTTAGATAAAAACTAAGAACAAAATACATTCTTAAGTGCGTCAAGACCTTCCACACCTAATTTGCCAAATAATAAAAGTTCTCTGTATTAGGTTACATGCTTTCTTTTCACCCAAAGGTGTTTGAATTGATTTCCTACATGATGTATAAGGGAAATGTATTACAAGCCTTCTGTGAAACTCCTTTTCATCCTAAGCACAACCAAACGAGGGAAAGCCTCCAATAAACTATTCCCTAGGCCAAGAGAGGCCAATCGAACACCTTTTACATGAAACTAGAGAGTTACCATCAATACTATCTCTAGCTAGGTTACTGCACTTTGAATTTTAGTTCAAGATAACTTCAACTAAAAAGTGAATTGTGATGTGGTGTTTTTGTGGTTTTTCTCTCATAACTAACTAGGACCAGTGAAATCAAGAAAAGACGAATTTTTTTTTTTTTTTTGTGATGTTGGTTGACCCAACCTACTCCCAAGTTCTCATAGCTAACTAGGACTAGTGAACTCAAGAAAATATGATTTTTGGTTTTTTGTGACGTTGATTGACCGAAGCTACTCCTAAGTTCTCTTCCTAAATTCTAACTCAAACTCCACTCTTAACCTAATCCTAAAAACCTTGTCACACACACTAGGTGTATGAAGCAAGAACTACAAGGGACGTATGACTTGTTGAGCTGCCGACTTTACTTCCTCACGATCACTACGTTCACAAAAACACTCTAACCATCATGTTGGCACATAGACTTAGGCCCTGATCCCCAGCAAAGACTCCAAAAATGTGTGTACCCAGACTCAAAAGGTCCTATTCACTCATGAAAAATGAGACTCAACAAGTCCTCACATATCCAACAAATGCATATAGTGATGGTTTCATGCAGTCATTAAATTATCAAACCGAGAGTATGACCCATTCAATTGCATGGAAATATGAGCTTAGGTGATGGTTAATGTGAGAAAATGACAAGTAATGCATGTGAAAGGGAACATCCACCTCACATGACACCTCTTGCACAAAAGTTTGTATCGTGATATATGGTACAACAACAAACACAAATATCTCCTAGCTCTGATACCCAAATATAGTCAATAGGAGTTTCATTTAGACACTCTTGATAAGACACATGGTTATATTTTTATTTTGATTGGATCTCTACACTCCAAGTTATGCCCAAAAAATAGAGTGATGGGAGTCACCTACTCGCACCATAAGACTCCCTACACTTCACACACACACACACACACACACATACACACACACACACACACTATTAGAGACAATATATGGGGAAGGGGAAGACAACACCTCTAGACACACATTCCAGTCCTCAAGCTCACACAAAAGCTCACGAAGAATAAGATACCCAAGCAAGAAGAAGAGAATTAAAAATTTCATTAGTTCTTAATTATGGAAAAATCTTGTCAGAAATGATTCACCAAGTGATTTATATGCATGTGCCCTAACTCTAGTCCTTTCATGCAAGAGAGTGGCACTATCTCTAAGTTCCTTTTATTGTTCACAAATATTGTTACAAAATTCAAGGATTATGCATCTAGAAAACTCCTCTACTTCATTTACAAGGCTTCTCAATAATTTATGATGGATTTTAAGAAAAAAAGGTAAATTTCTTGAAAATTTTGAGGGTGTGCCTTTTCTTCTCTTCTTTCCTTTCTGATCTCTCTTTTGTCTTTAGTCCTCTACAAAGAATACATAATAGTAGCTATAATATATTCTACCAAGTTAATTGAAGTGAGAGAAATGCAAAGACGTGATACACAAACGATATATTTTTTTAATGAAATTTCCGCTCGATATGGCATGTCCATTCAAATTGTAAGCAATAGGGGCGTGCATTTTATAAATGAAGTAAGTACATGTCTATTATGAGAGATTTTTATATTGCATAAAGGATCGTCTCCTTATCACCCGTAGGTCAATGGACAATCCAAAGGTAGGAACATAATCTTCTATATGGTACATTCCACACTAGCTTTCAACAATAAGTGATTGATTGAGACAAATAGCTTCATCATGCAGCTTATACCTATAACGTGGCTTAAACGATGATGTTAACTATTACATAATTTAATTCAGTATGTGGAGATAATGTTATCATACCCCTAGGATTATTACACTACACACATTTAAAAAATATGAATGGAGTTGATATGGATTATCTCATCACATTGTCCTATTCGAGAAAATCCAAAAGACAATACATAGAGAGGCAATAACCATTTATCCTACTAAGAAGTAATTGAAAGCATACTTTGATGCTCACATCAATGAAAAGGGCTTGAATGAAGGGGATGTTGTTTCAGTCTTTAGAATAAGATCACATGATAAGAATCTTAAAGAAAACATTGCATGAGCCTTTTCTCTTTGATGGAATCTCTAAATCACCACGTTTTGATGGATATATTATTCTTAAGTGTATAAGGGGATGTTGCATCAAAAGATATTTAGAGCTTTGAAGGATGAAATGATGGAAAGACTCAAAGTCTTTAAGAATAGAAAGAGTAAAGAGCCAAAAATACATAAGGAACCACTAAGATAAGGATCCTTAAAACAAAACAATAAAAACCATTTCTTTTTTAACTCTTATCTACGATTCTCTAGGATGTTGTGCAAATGATGAATGTGAGTGAGCCATGATATTTGGAAGTTAAACCATGTGTTCAAGCCATGACTGGAACAAAAACTCCAAATAAATCGATGATCTTATTAGTGCATCTATAAATGTTATCAATTTAGAATTAGTTTTAATCTAAAAAAAGAAAAAAAATCTTAAAAAAAACATGTATTATTCAAATAGATAGAAAAGGAGTTGCATGCATAGGAAAGATGGATCTTTTATAAAATTTTCATAGATTTAGCTCATGTAGGAATTCTTGATAACTGATGAGAAAGAAATAAATGAGCAATTCATATAAGGATAAGATTGGTTGCATATCCCTTAAGAAATTGTTGAATTGAATCTCATTCGTGTTTATGTAAAAAATGAGTTGATTCAAGAATTTTTACCATTTTATGATCCTATAACTTTTTATTTAATTGCTTGCATGATCCTATTGCATCATTATATATTCTGAATTGAACTTACACAAAAGCTAGTGATTAACGTAAATAAGAATTTGGGGATATGATTTCACCTGGAAAAATAGCTTCATCAACAACATCTTACATAAAATACAGATAACTTAAATCAAAGAAATGAAGCAAACATCACCACCATTTCCATTGAATGAAACCCTAGTCAGATCAAAAGCGAACAAAAGACCAATGGATAAGGGTGCGAAAGGAATCAAATTTTGTTTAGGACAAACAAAAAAATCATGCAAAACTAACACCATAAAAAGGAGGACCACCAAAAGACTAGACTGTAAATATAACCTCATGAAAAATAGAGAATAATCAAGAAATAAATCCCCATAAAGAACGATGGCTTACATTCACTTGGTATTCCAGCGGTGGATCTATTTTAGGATGCACTAGATGCATCAATATAAAGATCAATTTCATTTATTCAAAGAAACACACACACACACACATATATACACACACACACACACACACATATATATATATATATATATTCTCATATCAATTATGTTTTTTATTGTGTCTATAATGTCAAAAAATAATCTTAATAATTTTAGAGTGTTCATTAAGTTAATTTATTTTATTGAAGCCAATTATATGACTTAAATGTAGTAATGGTTTTTATAATAACTTATATTGTACATGTGATTTATTTCTTCAATTGTATAATTTATTCACTTTATATGTTTGTTTATGTGTATATCTATGTGTATGTGTGTTTGTAGTTTTGTGTGTATATGTACGTATGCACATGTAGGTATATATCTATATTTGTGTACATGCATGTATGTGTACATGCATGCATGTATGTGTACATGTGTATATGTATGTGTGTGTATGTGCATATGTATGTGTATGTGTATGTGTATGTGTATGTGTATGTGTGTATGTGTAGCTATATGTGGATGTGCGTATATGCATGTGTATATGTATGTTTGTATATTCATGTGTATATTTATGTGTAAGTGTGTGTATGTGTGTGTATGTGCATATGTATGTGTATGTGTATGTGTATGTGTATGTGTATGTGTGTATGTGTAGCTATATGTGGATGTGCGTATATGCATGTGTATATGTATGTTTGTATATTCATGTGTATATTGTAAGCCTGCATGTGCATGTGCATGTGCATGCCTTAGTATGTGCATGCATGTGCATGTGCATGTGTATTTGTGTGTATGTGCATATGTATGTGTATATGAAAGTCTTTATGTGTGATGAATGCACATTTAAGTGTATGTGTGTGCATGTGCATGTGCATATGCATGTTTCTATGTATGTTTATGTTTGTGTCTGTGCATATGTATGTGTATGTATGTTTATAAGGATGTGTTTGTGTGTGTATCATGTGTTTTCCATGTGCATGCATGCATGCACATGTATGTGTACATGTATGCGTGTGTATGTGCATGTGTATGTGTATGTATATAAGTATGGGTGTATGTGTGTGAATGTATATGTGCATGTGCATGTGTATACATTTAAGCATAAGTAACTTCCTCTAACTTGGAAAAGAATATCACCAAAAAATATTCTCAATAGGAAGCGTTTAAGATTGAAAAGCTTTTCGATCTAAAATAAATTCATATCCAATTTTTTTATTTGAAGATCCCCGAATAAGCTGAACATGTTCGTTATTTTTCTATTATTCAGTCCAATATACATGCAACATAGGTATCATGCATAGGGCTACCTTCTAAGGTTATGCATAAGATAGAGTCATTATTGAACCCATGCAATATACCCTTGCTTCATCCATCACTACGGATGTCAAAATAATGGCATGACGCTATCGACTACTCACTCTTTCAATAAAAAGGGGAAACCACATGTTAACTTCTTAGCTCTTCACAAACACCGGTCAAAAGAATCAAATTATTGAGGTCCAGGATAATCCTTTAGTTCAAATTCATCATGAAGGAATATTATGTATATGGATTTAGAAAACGTGAATATTCTTCAAGCTTCAAGAAAGACACTTTGGAGAAAATGAGTAGATCATATACAAGAGTCTAACTTCAATCAAGAGAGTCCACCACTCAACATCTGACCAAAGACCTCAATGGCTTGGACAATTCCAAGGACTATACGTTTTGATCAAAGTATTTGACAAGACCACTCCACCGAAGCAACTATGAAGTGTCTTGTTAAGGTTAGGAAGCTTTATGCAAGAAGGATTGTTATAGCCTCTAGTAGTGACATTCAATTTTTCTCAAATTCGGTAGCATTGAAAAATTATAGATGTTCAGAGATAGTCTTTGTACAAACAATGACATTCAATTTTTCTCAAATTTGGTAGCATTGGAAAATTATAGATATGTTTAAAGATAGTCTTTGTACAAACAAGAAGAGTCTTCCATGTATATCTGCAAAAGAAGAATTAAACTTGAATCTAGTTTTATAATTTTTTCCTTTTAAATCATTATGTAGAGTGGTATGTGAGATACTATAAAAACGTAAAGCTCCTTTTTTGTAGAGAATCTTTTCTAGTGCAAGTAAGAGAGTTTTTCTTCTAGCAAATTTCATGCACAAGCTTTCTATCCTTTTCTATTAGTATGTTTCTTGCGTTTGCATGATGTATTCTTGATTAGATGAGTCTTATCTAGCTTGAGGCTAATCTTTTGTGACCACATCCCTACTTTTCAAGCACTTTTTGTGTGGAATCTACATCGTTATGTTCAATATGACACCTTCTTGGCTCTAAATAAAACCCTAAAAAAGTAAACTTTCTTTGTTCTCCAACATTTGTTATGGGTGTTCTTCTTTGCTTCCTGTTTAGGATATCATACATCAAATTTAAATAATAAACAATAGAGATATAAAACATTTTAGTGATTGACTGGCTTCACCGGTCTCCTATGTAAAAATGACCTTTCACTTGACGAAAAGGATAAATGAAGATTGATTGTGAATCTCAGATTACCATTAATCACGTTTCCACCGATATTTTAGTCACTTGATCACAAATTACGGTTGATATTCATCACTATAATGTGTGATTACATTTCTATTGATATTTTCATAGGTTGATCATCAATCATGATTGATACTTTGATCATCGATTCTGAATGATTTTTGTGCAATGATGATGAGAACTTGGGATGATCATTTGCATTCGTCGTTTTATCACTAAGGAGCTTGATAAGCAGCGTTCCATTTGGGTCTACCTATTGGCTCCAGCCGCAACCAGATTCGGCTCACTCTTTGGAGTACTTAAGGACAATGTTTTGGCTCTAAATAGTTCTACAAATGACTAATTCTTCCTTTCCTCTAATCTCACTTACATATATTCTCTTTAGATTTCCTTTCATCTATGGTGCACATAATATTGGGACTAAACAAAAGAGATATTACCATTTCAATGAGTGGTTTCCTTCACGCAGTCTCGTGCGAGGACTCTTTTCCACGAATGGATGATGATAAATGGTGTCGATCGTCCATATCTGATCGCTATTGATCCCATCACCATTGATATCTTAGTGAGTTGATCTCAATCATGTATGCTTGGGATCTTCAATCATATGGCGCTAGATTGCAAATGATCTGTTGGTATGTTGATCTACAATTGAGAATGATCTTTTGATCCTCGATGGTGCATGATCTTTGTTCAATATTCATGTATACTTTATGATGATTCTATGCATTGCTGGTTAGTCACTTTGGAGCTTCATAAGGATCTTTCCGTTAGGTGTACCTCTATCCTCAACTAAGAAAAGATTGGGTCGACTCATCAATTACATGTGTACAAACAAAGCCTCATAATATTCAGGGGCGCATGCCATCCCTCTTTCTAATTTTAAAAATAATTTGCTTTATATAATGGTCCACATGTTTCCATTGCTTCTCATATATATGATTGTTTGAACAAAAAAACCTAAAATGTATTTTTGTATGTATATATGTTCGTTTGTTTGCTCGTATGTACGTATGTACGTATGTATGCATGTATGTATACATGTACGCATACATGCATACATGTATGTATGTACGTATGTATGTATACGTATGCATGTATGTATGTGTATGTATGTAAGTAAACATATGTGTATGAGTGTATACATGTGTGTAGGCGTGTGTGTGTATATGTATGTACGTACGTACGTATGTACATAGGTACTTATCTATGAATGTATCGATGTGTGTGTCTATTTCTATATGTATGTATGTGAGCATTAGTGGTTAATCACTAAAGACTTCACAAGAGGCTCGCTGCTGGATGTACCTATAACCTCAAATCCAAATATTTTGAGGCTACTCTTCGTAGAGTGATAAACTAAAGGTGCAGGAGCATTCCCTCATACTGTATATCGACACATGTCATGCTTCTTGCTCGTTTTTAGATAATAAGTTTTTTTTTTAATATAAAGGAAGTTCGGCAATAGCCTACTCTCCCGGACTTGAATTAAATTAAGAAACAAAGGTACAATAGAAGCCCACGGGACCCCCCAAATCCCACAAAGCAGGGGAAGCTTGGTTACAAAGAAGGTTGATCACCCTCTCGTCGCCCTCATGCCTGAAGGGGGGGGATTTCTTACAATCCTTTTGCCAAGGAGGAATAGATTTAGATAATAAGTTTTATTTTATCGCCCATATGTTGCATTTAATGTGCATATAGGATTGTATCAATATCAACTAAAATATGTATGTATGCATGTATGTATGTATGTATGTATGTTTGTAGGTATGTATTTATGAATGCATGTATGTATATGTGTGTGTATATATATATATATATATATATATATATATATATATATATATATATATATATATATATATATATATATATATATATATATATATATATATATATATATATATATATATATATATATATATATATATATATACCAATTTTACATGGTTGGACATGTAACATGTCACATTTATATGAAAATAAATAAAATAACATATAAAATTTTCAATAATTAATTAAATGATAAAATCTCTCCATACAATGTTAAAGAAACTATATGTAATGTCCAAGGAAACCTTTAAATCAATCACCAATATACCATAAATGGGATCATTTCAACATATGATGGGAATACTGACATTGTCCATACTAACGGTCATGTCTCGACATCGGTGTGACCATTGAAAATGGTTGAAAAAAGCATGCAGGCCACACCGAAGATCATTTGATCATTAGTATAGCCGTTAAAAGTAAATGGCTGGTATATGCATCAGAAAGTCTCGGTGCCGATACATGCACTGATATGAGCCTCGATATAAGCACCAGTAAATTCTTGGAATTTCTAGCACTTATACTAACACTTATACCAATGCTCATACCAATAGTGTGTTTAAACCGGACCCAAGAGCAAAAATTCAACATTTCTCGTGTTTTGAACTCAATTAGGCTTCAGTTGAGTTTGCATGCATGACTCGCATTGTGAGGATATTGTCTACACACACACACACCTCTCTCTCTACACACACACCTCTCTCTCTACACACACCTCTCTCTTTCTCTAGATCTCAAATTTTGGTAAGTGTCATGCATACTTTAGCACCCTTTCTCTTTCTCTATGTTTTGTCTTTTCTAAACTCACTTCTGCTTAATTTTGTATGAGCTTTTTGGCATCCGTTCTTTGGAATTCGACAAAGGACAACATTAAGTGGGTTTGGATGACAACAATCCAAAGAATTACATCGGTGTAGGTGATTGTTTTGTTCTTTATTGAAATAGAGTGAAAAAGAGAGGGAGGGAGGGAGGGAGAGAGAGAGAGAGAGAGAGAGAGAGAGAGAGAGAGAGAGAGAGAGAGAGAGAGAGAGAGAGAGAGAGAGATGAAAGAGAGAGAGAGATGAAAGAGAGAGAGAGAGAGAGAGAGAGAGAGAGAGAGAGAGAGAGAGAGAGAGAGAGAGAGAGATAAAGAGAGAGATCTACAAAAACATAAAGAAAGAGAGAGAGGGAGAGAAAGAGAGAGATGAGAGAGACAGGGGGAGAGAGAGAGAGGGAGAGAGAGAGAGAGAGAGAGAGAGAGAGAGAGAGAGAGAGAGAGAGAGAGAGAGAGAGAGAGAGAGAGAGAGAGAGAGAGAGAGAGAGAGAGAGAGAGAGAGAGCATCCTTTGCACACCATGTGGTCAAGCTTTCTTGCTCTTCCCTTGTAGGTTGATGCTTGCTCCTGAAGATTGGCATTTCTTCATCTCCTGAGATGTATCCATATAGAATTCTCCCTTGAAGGTAGGCTTGCACCCTTAGTGACCATGCTGAGTAGTTTTTTCTATCCAATTTGTCAATAAAGGATGGAAATCCATCTCCCATCTTGCTTATTGTTGCTCTCATACCACTATTTGAAGAGATGGTGGATAGTCTTCAAGAGATGAAGTGGTGTTGGTTGATCCTGCTTCACATCCGCTAAGAATGATTGGTGGAGAGTGTAATGGGCCTCTTAGCTAGCTAGTGATCATAAATAATCATATATGTTGCTTAGATCATGACCCACTAATCAATGGATCAAAACAGATAGGTTGGAGTTGATCCAAGCACAAAAAATTGCTATTTTTGTTCCTACACAAGTTCAATGTTTTGAACACTTCTCTTATCACAGTAGTAATTGGCTTAATTCCTTTTGGGAAACTCTAATTGGCTTAGTAAGCTATCAATCATGAGTGATTTCATAAAAAATGATGGACTACACATAGAGAAAGATGTTTAGCAAATCATAAGATCATCTCGATAATTTTGCGGTTCAACAATCAATAGACGAGTGAGCAAAGATGAGTTTATATCTCGGGATCCTGAGAAGCAATGCTAATAAAATTTTGTAGACATGTACTATACAATATGATGAATCTATTGTGCTTTAAAGCATGACAAATACTTAATCACGCACTGAGAACAAGCTATGAAAAGATCACTGTTCTGATGGAGTTATAGTAGAGAAGTAAAATGAAAATGTAATGGTCATATATGTATTTAATCATATACAAATAAAATGTCATTGGCAATCATACATTTCTCAATATGTGGGAGGTGAATGCACTATGAGATAAGCTCTCACTTCACAATGAATCTCCCTCAAAATGATCTCATGGGCTCAAGATACACGTGGGTCTTTTTGATCCTCTTCTTATAGTTGTACTTGGAGCCAAAGTTTGAATTCAAATTCAAAGATCTACCTAAAAAGGTGAATCCTAAAGTATACGATAGATTCCTTCATCCCTCAAAAACCAAAGGATTCGTGATTTTAGAGCTTCCTTAATCCACGTGGATGTCTACTACTTTTACAAAGGTAGGTGTGAAGGACTTTTTACAAGAGGTTGATCATATGAAGCCTTGTCAATAAATCAAGTATGAGCCAATCAACCAAGTATGTGGGTTTGGTTTTAATGGCACCAACATGAATGTATGTATGTATCTATGTGTGTGTGTATGTATGTATGTATGTATGTATGCATGTATGTATGTATGTATGTATGTATGTGTGTATGTATGTATGTATGTATGTGTGTATGTATTTATGTATGTATGTATGTATCTATGTATGTATATGTATGAATGAATGTAACTATGTTTGTATCCACATATGTATATGTACGTATATTGATGGTTAATCACTAGGGAACTTCACAAGGGGCTTTCTGCTACATACCTATGACGAATGTAAATGTGAAAAGAAGATGGAAATTCTGGGATCTAGGAGAGTCATGTCATGACATTTTTGGTGAAGGAATCAAATCAATCATGTTCCTCAAGTATAGGATCACTTTTAGGTGAGGGAAAATTCAGATTCAAACTCAAAATACGAGTATAAATAGACATCAAGAGTCACGGGTTAATAGATCCATTTTGAGAGACATTGAGCTAGATCAGTCAATATACATTGAGCTCACCTCATGCATGAGTAGTCCACTACACCTCCCTTGTATCATATATAGATAGGTTCTAGAGATGAGCTGTTGTTGCATAAAGTCTGCTCTAAACCTGCCAAGTGAACTTGAGGGATGCTTAATATACTTATTTAGCTTCCCAATAATGCATTTGGAACTACTAAGTCCTTTGGTGAATCATTCCCAAATGATCGCATCAAGAGAGATAACTTTCATATGCATGAAATGTGAAGAAACCTTCTATTTTGGGAATAAAGGTGCTCAATATTATACTTAGAGCTCACAACCTAGTATGACTTGGCCTGTGAGCACTTGCTCACATCTAACTCGAGTGTGTATCTAATTAAATCAATTTATTTCATGAATTTACCTATAACATACACTATTAAATGATTCTAACAAGTCAGGTGTGTCATCCGAACGTTTTAGGATCTAGAAAGTATGAACACACAGTCACATTTTTATGCTTCATATCTCAAGATCCTCCGAACCAAACTTGATGAGCATTGATATGCATGTAGTAGACACTAAAATCTAACCAATTTAATGTAAAGTATAACAAATGAGGGAGAACATACTGTGAAATTGAGTTCACAATATCACTATAATTATGAAGATGCACTAGAGAAGAGTAAGGAAAGATGTACTTGAAGGAATGTAACAAATTGTATATGCTAGTGAATATATTCTACAATGGAGTTGTAGTGGACTACTCATAAATGAGGTGAGCTCAATGTATGTTGAGTGATGTAGCTCAATGTCTCTCAGAGTGGCTTTCTTCGCTCATGAGTAGAAGCATGTCTATTTATACTCATATTTTGAGTTTGAGTTTGAATTTTCCCTCGCCTAAAAGTGAACCTACATTTTAGGAACATGATTTATTTTATTCCTTCACCAAAAACGTTAGAGCTTGAATCTGCTAAATCCATGAGATTCCATCTTCTTTTGACATTTACATTTATCCAAGGTAACTTTGCCAAAAATTAACTAGCATAGGTTTACATGCATGACTCTCTTGGAAAGGGATAAATGGATGTGTAGTTCTATGGCTTTTGCAATGCACTTAGGAATGCTAATTGCATAAATATCTCCCTCTTAAGTGTAAGATGCTTGACTCTTCAATCATTCATGATCTCCTATAATCTAATCATTGATTTGAACGTGTCAAATTTGCTTCCATCCAATGCTTTTGTCATCATATCTGCATATTTTTTATGTGTAGATACATATGAGAGCTGTATCTCCTTGCTCATGATCTTTTCCCCAACATAATGGTAATGAACTTATATATTTTTAGTCTTGACATGATAGAAAGGGTTAGCAGCAAGATGTAAAGAAATAATATTGTCTCCAAATATATGTGGAGTTGAAGTATTCATCCCTAAATTTGAGTATAGGGATCTAATCCACATAGCTTCTTGTGTAGCATTTCAAAGTCCTCGTTACTCAGCTTTTGTTGATGAAAGAGCAATTGCATCTTGCTTCTTTGAAGACCATGAAATCAATTTATTACCAACAAAAGTAAGATAACCAGATGTGCTTCTCCTATAAGAGCCTGCCCAATCTGCATCAAAAGAGGTTCTAACATCTATATCAAATGTATATGGATAGTACAACCATTCATTGATTCTGGCCTTCAAATACTTCAAAATTCTCTTTGCTCCTTCCATGTGATGCTTCCTCAATGTGTGCATGAATCGACTTAGCACACTTACTCCATAGAAGATATCTTCTCTAGTTAGAGTAGCATAATTCAAACTTCCAACTAATCTTGATAGGTAGTAACATCTTCAATTAACTTACCTTCATGAGCACTTAGCTTCAGATTTACCTCCATGGGTGTACCTACAACCTTTGTATTTTCCATCTTCAACTTAGTGAGCATATCTCCAATGTACTTTCTTTGAGTGAGAAACATACTTTCTCTATATATAACACTTCCAAACCTAGAAAGCATGTGAGAAGGCCAACATAACTCATTTTGAACTCTTCTTTCATTTGTGCTTGGATCCTCTTAATTCAATCTACATCATTACCTATAATGATCATGTCATCCACATATACACATAGGTATATGAGCGTTGAATGATTCCTCTTAATAAAGAGGGAAGAATCTATCTTGCTTACAATAAAACCTTTATCCTACAAGTAAGTGACAAGTTTAAGATTCGAAGCTCTAGGAGCTTACTTCAAGCCATACAAGGCTTTCGTCAACTTGCACACATGTTCAAGGTGTGTTTGATCTTCAAACCTAGGAGTTTGAGCCATGTATACCTCCTCTAAAATCCAACCATTTGAAAAGCATTTTTAACATCCATTTCATATATCTTCCAAAATTTGTAAGATGCAACACTCATAAGTACTCTAATTTTAGGCATTTTTGCCACACGTGAGAATGTCTCTTCATAATGAATACCTTGGGTTTGCACAAACCCTTTGGCTACAAGCCTTGCTTTGTACTTGTTAATTGAGCCATCAAAATTCTTCTTTACCTTGTAAATGCATCTTGGGCGAATGACCTTCATAGATGGTTACTTGGGCACCAATTCCCAAGCATGATTCTCTTCTAGAGCTTCTATTTCTTCTTCCACAGCACTTTACCATTCTAGATTATTCTTGGCCTCTTCATATGTCGATGGTTCTTCATAATTTCAGTCCTATGCTATGTATATTGAATGTCTAGTGACTAAAGAGGTATCATACCCGTACATTTTTCGCTTTCTTTTCTTTCTAGTAGACCTTCTTATAGTTTGTTGAGATGATTCTACCACATCTCTCATGTCCTACACTTTCGCTTTGCCTTTGGAATTCCAAGAATTGATTTCGCTTCTTGGAGTTTTTTGGTCATCTTGAGAACGAGTTGATGCCTCAAGTGTAAGCTCAATCTTCTTTGACAATTTTTGAAAGTCTTACCTTAGGTCATCGAGAAGTTTGATTTTCCTACAATCATCTTCAAACCAAGATTTGTTTTCATCAAACACAACATCTCTACTTACAATAAAACCTTTGGTTCTTGGATTATATGCTATATAACCTTTCTAATTAAGGCCATAGCCAATGAATATGCATTTCCCTACCTTTGGATCTAATTTGCCTCTGATTTGTAAAGGTATGTGTGCATATGCTATGCACCCAAAGATTCTGCAATGATCAAGGCAAGGTCTTCTTGCATTCCGTGCTTCATAAGCCATCATCCCATCTAATGATTTTGATGGGAGTTTATTGATCGGATAGGTTGCTCTAGACACAACCTTTGCCCACAAGTAGTTGGGCAATGTTTTTTCATTTAGCATTGAGCTTGCAGCTTCCACTATGGTTCTATTCCTCCTATCTGCCACTCCATTTTGCTTTGGAGCATACCTCGTAGTAATCTAACTTTCAAATTCTCTCTTAGAGATAAGAATCAAGGTCATGGGAGAAACATTCTCCCCTCCATCTGAGCTTACTCTCTTCAAAGTTTTACCTAATATTTTTTAAAACATGAGAACACTTCACCTTTATGCTTCATAAAGTATATTATTGTCCAACTGCTACAATCATCAATGATGACACATAATACCTTGATTCAAAGATTCAAGGACCCTTTCTTGGTCCCATACATTTGTATGGACTAGCTCCAATAGGTGTCCATGAATATATCCCTTCTTTATGAATGGTTGTCTTTGAGACTTGCCAAATTGACAAGCACTACATTTATAAATCATGTGTTGTTTGGAGATGTTTGGTAGACCAGGTACATAGTGATAACTACCGATTTGCTTGAGAGTGCTTTCACCTATATGAGCTAAAATCTTGTGCCAAATTTCCAAATCTGATAGAGTTTGGCCACCATAATTCAGAACTACAATGATTCTATTATCTTGGAGTCTAAATGTAAATAATCTACCTGATTTTTCTCCTCTTCTTATCCTCTTGAATCCTTGATGTGAATCCTCAACAAATTCTCCACTGTTTTTGAATTAGACCCGCAAACCTTTTTCAATAATTTGATCTACATTTATGAGGTTTTGGTGATGGTTGGCACATACAATACCTTGTTCAATGGGTCATATTACCATCTGATGTATTCACATTGCCTATCTTCTCGATTGGATGCCTTGTGTAATCTTGTGTTTGGACTTGATGTATATTCCTTGGATCCTCCAAGTCTCAGAGTAGAGCTACATTCCCTCTTACATGATCTGAGCAACTTGAGTCTATATAGAATACATGTTCATCTATTTTACCTTGCTTCATGGTCATATTCATCATAAGTAATGAATCCTCTTGAGTTTGATCATCTATATAGTTGTTATAGTCTCTCCTTCCTCTGTATCATTCTTTATAATTATTTTTATTGTATAGATTTGTGTTGTAACCATTGTTGTTGTTGATTCTACCTCTAGAGCTTCCATAGCCTCCTCTGTTGTAACATCTTCCTCTTTGGTTTCTAGGATTCCTGAAACAATTCTCAATTATGTGATTAGTTAAGCCACATATGGCACATGGAGAGGAGCTTTGAGTTCTCCCCTTGCCTTTTCTCCTCTACCTCTTCCTCTTGAGCCTCTTCCTCAACCTAAAAAATTTGCCTGAGAGTTGTTGCCATCATCATCAGACTTTTCACCTTTTCATTTGCTATCTTTATTCTTGATCTTATCTGTATAGAGAGTAGAGGATTAATTACCTTTTACATTGTCTCCATTCTTCATAATCTTTGCCTCATATGTGAATAGTTGTCCCATGAGGGTGTTGAAATCAAGAACGTGCATGTCCATGTAGAGGTCCATGGCTGTGGTGAAGGCTTCCCATTTGTCATATACCTTTTTTTCATTTATCACTTGCCTTACTATCTACTCTTCATCAATGATTTCTCCAATGCTTCCAATTTGATCTGCTATGTCCTTCATTTTGGTGAAAAAATGAGTCACACTTGGCTTGAGTATCTTCTTGAGTGTGGTGAACTCCATCCATATTTGATTCTTCCTTGCCATGGTACTTCATGAGAAGAATGCTTGAAGATCACTCCAAGTCTCTTGTGAAGTCTTGCAACTCTTGATGCGTTATAAAGAATATATGACCTTGCTAGAGCATCCTTTGAACACCATGTGGTTAACCTATCTTGTTCTTCTTGAGTTGGTTGTCCGTTGCTCCTTAGGATTGGCATCATATCATCTCCTAAATATGTAACCATAGAGGTTCATCCATTGAAGATAATATACCATTCTAAGTGACCAAGCTAAGTAGTTACCTTGATCCAATTTGTCTATGGATGAAGGAAATCCATCTCCCATGTTTATTTGTTGTTGTTGTGATACCGCTCTCATGTGATGGATAGATAGGTTCTAGAGTTGAGGTGGTGTTGCACAAAACCTGCTCTACACTGACCAAGTTAACTCTAGGAATTCTTTATTTATTACCTTAGCTTTGCAATAGTGCATCTCAAACCACTAATTCCTTTGGAGCATCATTCCCAAATTCTTTCATCAAAATAGATGACTTGCATATGCATGAAATGTCAAGAAACCTTCTATTTTGGGAATAGAGGTGCTTAGTATTATACTCAAACTCACAACCTAAATTGACCACTGAGCTCTTGCAAACATCGAATTGGAGTGTCTAGCTAACTAAAGCAAATAATTTCATGAATGTATATGTACCATACACTGAGAAATGATTCTAACAAGTCGGAGGGTCATCCCAACTTTTCAACATTTAGAATGTATGCAAACATGTCATCTTCTATGCTTCATATCTCAAGCTCCTCTAAACCAAAATTGATTAAAATTAATATGAAAGTAGTAGATATTTAAATCAAACTAATCCAAATTAAAGTATAGCAAATGAGTGAGTACATGCAGAGAAATCGATTCCACAAAGTCATTGTAATGATGAAGATGGAGCGAAGAACACTAGTCAAAGATGTACTTGAAGAAATGTATAAAAGTGTATATATTAATGAATACTAATACAAGGGATGTGTAGTGGACTATGCATACATGAGGTGTGAGCTTAATGTGTGCTCACTAATGTAGCTCAATGTCTTTCAAAATGGCTCTCTTAGCCCACGACTAGAAGCATATCTATTTATACTCGTACTTTGAGTTTGAATTTGAATTTTCCCTCACCTAAAAGTGATCCTACACTTTAGGAACATGATTAATTTAATTACTTCACCAAAAAATTCGTGGCTTGACTCTCATAATTCCACAAGATTCCATCTGCTTTTGACATTTACATTTATCTAGGCTAACTTTGCCAAAAATTGAATATCAAATGTTCACATGCATGAATCTCTTGGAAAGGGATAAATGGATGTGTAGTTCTAAGGCTTTAGCAATGAACTTAGGCTTGCTAATTGCACCAACACCTATAACCTCAACTCCAACTATATCGAGAATTTATTTTCCTTTTTTCTCCAATGCTTTTTGTGGACATTCTTCTTTGCTTCTGATTTAAGCTTTCATACATGTAATTTGAATAAGAAACAAGAAAGATATAAACCATTTTAGTGATTGGCTACCTTCACCTAGTGTCCTTTGTAAACATGACCTCTCACTTAAAGAAAATGATAAATGATCATTGATTTTGAATCTCAAACTAGCAATAATCACATTTCCATTGATATTTTAGTGGCTTGATCACAAATTATGGTTGATCTTCATAACACATCATCTATGATTACTTTTATATGGATATTTTGGTAGGTTTATCATCAATCCTTGAAGATATTTTGATCCCCTTTGTGTGTGCTTTTTTCTTCCAATGACAGTGTAGAACTTTATATGATCATTTGCATTATTGGTTTTATTGCTAGGGAGCTTGGTAAGAAGAATTTCATTTAGTCTACCTAGAGCCTCCAAGTATAACTCAATTTGTCCAATCTTTGCATTTGTAATTGACAATGTGTTTTCTCTACATAGTACTAAAGATGACTAACTCTTCTTTGTTAGAGTTTGAGGTCTATAGAAGCACGCGAACAATATAAGGAAAAAGAAGAATCCTCGAGCACAATACACAATACGGAATGTATTACCAAGTGAATGTACAAAGAGATATAACAAATTAAGGTTATAGGCATATGTACAAGCCGATCGTTAAAAACTTGCTAAAGAGTGAAAAAAGTGCCCTAGTGGTCCTCAATATGATCACACACATCACTACCAGAATATATCGACAAATACCCCTTGGGAGTGATGTTGTGAATAAGGAGCTAGAACTCATGTATAAGGAAGTGCTAACCTATGTGGAAAGAGATGAATCAACAAAAGGAAGTAAGCAGAAAGCTTTAAACTTCTCTTGAGGCAGAGTCTTTGTGAACAAATCTACAATGCTGTCCTATGTGGACATATATGACAAAATGATCTTTCTAGTAGAGAAACTCTCCTTGACATAATGGTAATGCACCTCAATATGCTTTGTGCGACCATGTAACATAGGTTTCCTAACAATTTCTAATGCACTCTAACTATGAGTGAAGGTGGTGGCAAAAGACTTACCAAAACAAAGCAAAATCCACTAGTGGACACATGTGTGTCATAGCAACCATCCCAGTAAGAGTGAGAAAAAACATGTAAGTCTAGTTTTAGTGATACCCCTTGGGATAAAACAATCAAAGTAGTCGCTTACCACTCAACTAGAAAAAGATGCGCTAAACCACCTACCAATGCTTGAAACTTTGGAAATGCATAAAATTGCTCATCTATGAGATAAAAAATTGAATATCAAGTCAATTTATGCATAAGTAAATCAAGAATCCATCATCCTACTAATATAGAATTAGCATCAAATGCGTCTTGAGCATCATGAAGACTCAACATAGTAGTGGCAATAGACGTTCAATCTTCACAGCCCAAATGCTACAATAATGTGTCAATATATTTTCTTTAACACATAGATATTCCACCATCAACTTGAATAAATTGAATTCCCAAATAATGATGTAAATGACCCAAATCTTACATCACAAATGAGGAATGCATGTCAGCCTTAAAATCAGCAATATGCTTCTCATTAGGACCAAAGAGTAGCATGTCTTCAACATAGAAAATAATAATCAAAAGCACATCAATTGCTCGCTTAACATATAAGGTGTTGTGAGGCACTATTCTCAAAACCATGAGCACTCAAGTAGACATGTATCTTTTCATATCAAGCATGTGCTACTTGCTTCAAACCATACAATGCCTTTTTCAATTTGCAAACTTTGTTTTCATGCACTTTTTGCACAAAATAATTGGGCTCAAAAACATACACCTCTTCATGAAATTCGCCATTCAAAAATGCTCTTTTAATTTCAACCTGATGTATATTCAAATCATGATGAGCTGCAAGTGCAAAAATGCTATTAATGGTAGTCATTTGACATGTGGGTGTAAAGTTCTCATCAAAATCAATGCCTCTTTCATGAGTAGAACCATTTGCAACAAGCCTATTCTTACACTTATCAAGTGTTTCATCAAGATTGCACTTTAGCTTGTATACCCATGTAGTGCTAATGGCCTTTTTGCCTAAAGGTAAATCACATATAGATCAAGTACCATTCTTCATAATAGCATCATATTCTAATTGCATAATAGCCAGCCATTTTTCTAAATGTTTTGCTTCATCAAAAGAAGCTAGTTGGTTCTCATCATAAAGACTAGGTGTAGCCATTGCATAGCAATTGGATGCAAAAGAGGCACTATGAGGGGCATCCATCTAATGTGCTATCTCAAAAAGTATACACCTATCATTGAGGCATACTTTTTGCCTCCTTTATATCAACCCTCTCAACAAGTGCATCATGAAAATGTGCATCGCAAATGGAATGGTTTTCATCATCATGTGGGACATGTAAAGGCTAAGAAATCGCATCGTTTGGACCAGCACTTGAGTGTCCATCTATAAAAAGAGGTAGCAAAGAGTGATACACATCCTTGGAGCCAACTAATGTAAACTTAGTACACTAAAGTAGTGGCTGAATTGCATCTTCCACCAAAACAACATCACTACTTACAAAAATCCATTTAGTTCATGGATGATATAGATAGTACCCTTCTCTCTCGTAACAATATGCAATAAAATTACATTTCACTACTTTATCATCTAAATTCTTGCATTGTTCTTTAGGCACTATTGCACATGCCAACCAACCAAAGGCATGCATATAAGAAACAGATGACTTGCGATGATGCCAAGCCTCATATGGAGTGATAGATTGCAATGCTTTGGTGGGACACATATTAAGTACATATTCTACACACATAACAAACTCAAGCCAAAAACTATGTGGTAAAGCGTGACTCCTGACCATACACCTTGCCATCTCCATTAGAGAATTGTTCTTTCTTTTAGCAACACCATTTTTTTGAGGTGTATACAACACTGTACACTGATGTTTTATCCGAGGCTCAGCCAAAAATGCATTAAAAAGAAAAGACATATATCCCTCCATTAGAATAGAAGGTGCCCCTTTTACATGCTGACATATTTTCAACCAAAACCAAAAACTTTTAGAAGCACATGAACATTTAGGAATTTTCTTTCACATGATACACTCATGCATGCCTAGAAAAATCATCAGTGAAAATCAAAAAGTAAAAACATAGTTCCCGAAAGAAGGAGTTTTTTCTATCATATAGCCTATAAAGACATGTTTACCACATGCCTCAAGTTTGGAAAGGGATGAAACCATTTTAGATTTTCTCAGGCGTAACAAACTAACAAACTTTAGATGACCAAAGCGTGCACATGCCAAAGCTTTGCATCTAGGATAGCTTGAGACTCTTGAACTCCACATGTTGAATCATTGATAGATTTTGCATAGTCTATGAACTAATATGGCACAACATGAAATTCCAAGAGCAATAATAACATCACCATTTAAGAGATCATGAACTACATATCTTTCATCAACAAATTTGACAACATATCCAGTCTTGGCTAATTCGAAAAGTAACAATAGATTTTTTTGGAAACTTAGCACAAAAAAAAACATCAAACAATGTAAAAGAACTACCATAAGCAATAGTTAGAATGATACAAAATCCCATGACTAGATAAGTGGAATTGTTGGTGCATGTGAGAGTATTACCTATAGGGGCATGCTCAAGTGAGCTGAAGAAATTGCATTATGAGGTAATACGTTTGGTTGCCCCACTATCAAAGTACAAAACATACAAGTCTACTATAGAAATACACTATTCATGAGAAGATGGGCCATAACTGCAAATAGTAGTAAATGCCTGATCTTCATTCTGCACAAAAATGCTCAAGTAGAGAAGAGAGCATCGAATGCTATAAGTCTAGGACAACAAAATTAGATTATTCATGTAGCTTCCAATGATATCTCTCATGATTGAACGTGATGTTATTTGACACCAACAATGACATCAAAGATTCAGCAGAGCAATATTTTTTTGGAAGTCGAATGATGGCTATGACTTTTGGAGATAAGGGTGATGCTGCTCATTGATGTTTTAAGTAGCTGCTTGTGAGATCATTATCGATGGACGTAGAAGAAGGTATTGAAGGTGATGTTATTCGACATCAAAAAAGGTGATGTTTTATAAATTGTTTATATTGATAAGTTTGTTAGAAAAAAAGTGTGTCGGATTATGTTAGAAGCTATACAAAAAGTGAAAGACTTTAATCATTTTTCATTATGAGAAAAGACATAGATTGTATCGTTGGCAGAGAAAAGATGGATGAAAATGCATACTCATTTACATGGAACATCATTCATCTTGGATCTAGCATGTCATGTAATGTTCAAGCGCCAAACAAAGAATTCATGGCAAATTTCAAAACCACATGTCAATTACTACTTTGAAGTAGAGATGGTCAAGATGCATTCCACCAAAGAGTAGCTTATGTAAATTGAGAAGGATGTTTTGGAGATCTATGTCACATTGGAGTGATTCAAAAATCATCCATGTCCTGTGGTGAAGTGATTGAATTGCAACATATAGCTATGAAAGTGCTTTTAGTAGCAACTCCAAGTGTTAGTGTGAATGTAATTGGAGTTCATATGATTTTCTTCATTCAAAACAAAGAAATCTCTTAAGTGTATCATGTGCCAATTATTAGGTATACATTTTCTATAATATGCATTTGTTACATGCTCCAACCAAGATAGATTCTATCCAAAGAGTGCATGTATAGGTTTGGGTCCTCGTCAAAATTGTGTAGAATTTCATAATCAAGGACACAAAGGCCCTCTTCCTTGGACGCAGCCCTATATTCTACTACCTAAAGAACATAACCTTATCCATGATTTATCATCATAGGGAGCAGAATTATACAATGAAGGATTAATAATTCTTGGAAACAATTGATGATTAGCAAAAGCTAATTGATGATTTATAAAATCAATTGAAAATTTTAGAAATATATCCCGATCCATATGAGAACAAGTATGGAAGACTATCAAATGCATCATCATCTTTTGATCGATTGAATATCGATGAATTCTTCAATCAAAGAAACACTAAATATAAAAGCCACTTTTTGTAATATTTAGAATCATCACTTTATGATAAAAAACATCATTTTTGCAATTGAATCTAACCAACGTATTCAAAGTATATCATTTTCTTCATCTTGAATATCATCATCGGCATCGACTTTAACACAAAAGTCTACACCTGGCATCGAGTTGCACCCTCAGGTCGATGCCTGGCATTGACTTGCACCCTCAACTCGATGTCTGGCATCGACTTTGCAGCTTGAAAAACACATTAATGTATGAGCTGATATTTTGGAGCCCATTTCAGGGATGCTGAGTCAAAAAGTGAGAGGCTCTTCAAGAAGCTCAAAGTGACAATGAGCTCTGTGGATCAGCAACGTGACAAAGGCATTGGTCACCAAGCAAAACCGAAGAAAAACTCTGCATCCTTATCCTGTGAGAAGGCCAACAATCCGGTTGGAATGTCTTTTGGTGGATAGAGTAGCATCAAAATACTTGAGGATGATGCAACTAGGAAGGAAAGGTCGAGGGACGTAGAGGTCTTAAGGACAGATCTTCCACTTCGGGACATGACAAACCTAGAGTGGTGCCTTCAATATGTGGAAGAAAAGAATGCAGTCCTACTTGTGTTCGTAGGGGCGTACGAGAGAGGAAAGATCACGACAACACAGGGTTTTCAGTATGGCCTTGTGTTCAAACTAGACTATGAAGATGAGGATTCTGACAACCTTCTTGTCCTGGTAGAGACATCGAAAGGTTTAAGAAATGTAATATGCAAGATGGATTTCTTGTGGCCAGAGTGATGTGTTCCAAAGAGGCTTGCAGAGATATGCAGGGACTCATTGAATCTTATTAAGGACTTGATGCCATGGATCCAGGGCAACATCATGCCAACACAACAGAAGATGAAAACCCCTGTAAAGGCAAGGGGTAAGCAGTGCATGCAGAAGAAGTTCTTGAATAAAAAGAAGAGAATTGCTGATGAGGAGTCGTCTGACTTAAGCTCTAGCTCTGAGGATATAATAGTTGCCCTTGGTGGGCAGCTTGCTTCGGGTATTCTTGGTACTAAGCAGAACAAGATGAGGGAGGACATAGCTAGAAGAAAGGTTGTGAAGAAGGGGCAGTTGTTCCACTTGCCAATCAATATCATCCATAGGCCACCAATGGATCCAGTCACAGGGAGGAGGCCCCTTGAGATAAGGGAGCCACACAATTTGCACGTGCAAAATCTTAAGAAGAAAATGAAGATAAATCCTCATGCTACTGTTGTGCCTTTCCTTGTCATGGTGGATCCGAATGAGTGCAGCTCTGTGGAGGAGTTCAATGATGGTCTGTTTGAGGACGATACATATTATGTGATTGGTGGTTCACACTCTGTAGAAGCCCGCAGACAGCTAGTGAAGGAGCACCCCACCACATTCTTCTTTAGGTATGTAGAGTGAAAAATATATGTTGGTCTTACAATTGAGGAAGCCAAGCTTCTTGCTTGGGATCACAACAATGACAATGACTACAGGCAAAAAATGTCCTCCATAGAGAGAATTCGGTTCTTCCACCATGAATACAAAGATTGTCTCATGAAGGAGGTTGGAAGAATACATCCCAATCTATGAAAGCAATGCCTTATTGAGTTTGGCATTGCACTGGATGAAAATAGAAAGTCTGATGCTTTGAGAAAATATGATCCATGTTTCAACTGGCATTCAAAATAGGTGAGATCTGGGATCTACAGGATAAGATTTTCACAATGTGGGAGAACAAGTTGAGGTCAAGGGCTAGAAGCAACGCAAGTCGAGGCCAGACCCACAGGTTGATCTGAAGGGAAAGGGAAGGAAAGTAGACCTTTCAATTGAAGAGGCTCCTGAGGACATGAAGCTGACACCATCGAGAGCCCTTCAAGGAATCAAAGATGATACATTGATTATATCAACTTTGTCAAGGGCAATCTCCAAGGAGTTAAGCCTGGAGGAGATGGTGACTGAGCTAAATAAGTATGTATGTTATTCTCAGATCCTTTTTCCCTCCTCCCATGTTTCTGGTCTAACCAAGTCTCTTTTTCATTTCTGTGACTGCAGTCATAAAGTATACATGAAGATTCAGGAGGTGATGATGAAGAGACTGGGTTGCTTTTCTTGGATAGAGGTCCAAGAAGACTATCCAACCACATCATCATACAAAGTTTTATCCAAATATTTTATCCTGTTTTGTGATTGGGTAGATTCTCTTTCAGAGCGCATACCTAGTTTGCTATTAGACTAGATGCCTTGATTCACCTAACCAATAAGATGTCAGGCTTTTGCTAGGAACTCGATGCCTGGCATCGACTTACTGCTAAATGTCGATGCCTGGCATAAACTTGGTGGCATAAGTCGATGCCTGGCATCGACCTCGTGCCATAAGTCGATGCCTGGCATCGACCTCGTGGCATAAATCGATGCCTCGCATTGACCTCGGGCATAAGTCGATGCCTGGCATCGACCTGGTGCCATAAGTCGATGACTCGCATCGACCTCGTGGCATCAGTCGATGCCTGGCATCAACGTCATGGCATACGTCAATGCCTGGCATCGACCTGGTGGCATAAGTCGAGGTCTGGCATCCACCCAAACACGAAATCGATGCCATGCATCGATTCCTTATGTTTCCTTTGGTATATTGAAGAGCTCATTTAATTTTCTTTCCACTTTATTCTGTAGAAACCAAAGAAAAGTAAGTCTGCAGAGTTAGTAGATGATTGCCCCCTTGCATTCCTGGCTCACATTCAAAGAGCAAGGCATGATAAATCCAGACTGAAAGCCAAGGAGATTGATTTTGATGATGAACCTGAAATGAAATGTTTCTCCAATCCCCTAGACTCCCTTAGGCTTGTATATTACAATGTATTCTGTAGTGATGTAACTAATATTTGTATTGTTGTGCCTAGAAAGCATTTCTCACTTCTTATAGCAGACATACCCTATGGTTTTAGGATGTTGGGATCAGTTAATGAGGATGAGCCCTTCAAACACCCTCAGATTCGAAAGATCGTCACTTATTTTGCAGACTTGACTATGTCTCCTCTTTGGAGGATAGTAATTTTCCATAGCAGAGACCAGTCTTTCTCTGTCTCAACTGCTATGAAGTCAAGATGTCATGTTGTGGAGTGCCTCACGTGGTAAGTAATCTTCTTTCTATCTCCATGGCTTTAATGATGTGCTCTGTCACTTATAGTTCTTGTTGGCAGGGTGAAAACAAATGTCAATCACACTCCTTTGCATAGGTTTGTGAGCTCCGCTGAATGCATTACAGTTGGCTATTATGATGAAGTAAGCAAAAGGAGAGTCAGGGAGCATTGCAATGAGAATGGGATCTCAAATGTGCTCATGTTCCTAGCCGTTACCAAGAAACTTCCTCATGTAGCTGGGGACAGGACATTGGTTAACCCCTATCAGAAGCCACAAAAGCTCATAATGAGATTGCTACAACTATTCTCCAATGATGATGATTGGGTCCTAGACCGTTTTTCGGGCACAAGTAATTTCAATTGTAACATTTCTCATTAGCCATGATGTTGATTAGCCTCTAAGTGGTTTTCTTCTGTTTTCGGAACGACTCTGGCTTGCTCCTTAAAGATGTTCAGGCACTGCATAGCTGTGGAGAAGGATGATGCTCAAGTAAGCTTCATTAGAATGAGAATCAATGGGCTGAATGAATGCCCAGATGAAGACCAAGAGGTTGGAAGGAAGCACATTGTAGACACGAAGAGATTCCAACCGGCTTCAAGGGAGCCTGTTCCCCCGCTTGCAGATGAACCGGGGGACATGGATGACCTTGAAGAGCCAATCTTGGAGCAAGAGGGAGGAGATGTGTTTTAATGTTCCAGAGGATCCCTTTATGCTTGAGCTTGAGGAAAGCTATGATCAGTTTCTATTCTAGATTCATATTATTCTTGTAATTCACATGAAATGTAAAACATAATTTTAATAGAAATATTATTCCAAGTTCTGCTTCCACTTTGTGTTAAGCTTGATTTATCTTGAGCATTTCTCTGATCAATGTGTGAATGTTTCTTAGTATAATTTTGTTGATTATAATCTTCTCTTGGGAATGCTTTTGTGATATTTATTTCATATGCTATAAATATGGCCCAACATTCAATGAGGATCTTAACTATACAAAGGGGATGATCTTAATTGCCTTGTTAAAATGTTCCGACTTTTGCAACACATGTACTGCGATTTTCAAGTAGCTTTTAATTAGCTATGATCTGTGCTTGATGAGGTTCTAGATGTAATGACGGAGTTTCCCCAATTCTTACTTGTACCTTCAACTCTAATCTCTTGTCAAAGATCATGATGTGGGATTCTTTATTGTGCTGAACAACTAGTTTTCAAGGCACCAAGCATTTTAACATATCTATCTTGACTACTTGGGATATGGGATCAAGCTTTTAGTCAATATTTACAAGCAAGAACAAGTGATGCTTTCTAGATATTGTAAAATGCCCACTTTATTGCTTTGTTCTCCTTTGTTGTGACTCAGTGTTATCTATGTTCTGAGGAGAGAATGCAGCAATTGTCTCTTTGGGACTCAATCCTTTGTTACTCGATCCACACGGGTAGCCTGAAGTGCAAGCTATTGGTTGGAGAAAGTTCAGGTGAGAGGCGGCCTAGTGGAAGTAGTTCCACCTTAGGTTAGGTATCCCACGCATTCTGCTATTAACAATGTATAGGTCTGAGGGATTGATGTTGAAGCAAATCTGAGTTACGTACGTTTCAGTATGAGATTTGTTTACTTGCGTTAGACCTTTAAGACTGGATCATAGAACAAAACATAGATAGGTCAACTGCTCATGGACGCCTACATGCCCTTATTGATCCAGGTTAAAGACAGTTAGAAAAAGAAGAGCGTTATTTGTAGAAGTGAGGCCTCCATATCGATCTGTTATTTGTTCTGAATTAAAAAGGTTGTTATGATTCCGCTCCCATTTTAAAATCCTGCATGGAAAATGAACTTGATATTTTGGGGGGAAAAGAAGGAGATTTTTTTTTGCAAAATTTGAGGAAGGGTTTTTTTCTGAAAACCAATGCTATGGTATGGGAGTTAATTGAGAGCACTCAACGCTAAATCCAATTCGGAACTGATTTATTCATAGACTTCCCTATATCAGGGAGGAAATATTCTATGCTTCCACGTCGAGGTGCTCGAGTCCAAACATGTAGATTTGGTCGTGCATTAAATCTATTCCATGAATTACGTACAGAGACTGAAGAAGCGTACAAATATTAGGAGTATTGCGTTGAACCCATCTTTGGCCATCATCGATTCCAAAGATGATATTGACGTGGGACAGAATATATAGAGAGAGTTTCACATAGATCTAGTTCGAAGATCAATGCAAGATAATTGAAATATGTGAGAGGACTAAGCTGGTGTTGCTAGAGTCATCTCTAGAAGTTGGTGCTGAAGATCATAACTTTCTGTTGATGTATTTAATTTATAAGTACATGCTGAAATATTTTTTTTTTAAATAAAGGAAGTTCGACCTTAGCTTCTACTCTCTCGGACTTGAATTAATTAAAAGAAAAGTACAAAAGAAGGGGACTAGTGCCCAGGGGACCCCCCCAAATCCCACAGAGCTGGGGTAGTTTTTACAGAGTTTAGAAGGAATTACAAAGAAGTTTAATCACCCTCTCATCACCCTCATGTGGGGCCCACTTGGGTTTAAGCTTGTTGTTGATCAAAAAGAGCACTTGATGATGCCTGAAGGGGGGGGGGCATTTCTGCTCATATACCGACATGAAGTTATGAGTTGTAAGTCTCGTCTTGAAACTTTTCAATTGCAAGATTGGGAAAAATTGTTTTTTTTTTGTGTATCGGATTCTCAAATCTTATGCATCAAAAAACTAGAGAAAAAATCTTGGATATCATTCTTCTTGCATGGCTGGTGTAGATGTTGTTTTATTTACCTATGAGCTTCAGGATATGGATATGGATGTTACAAGAGATTGTTGCTCAGTAAACATTTATGAGTGAGTGATAGAGTGAGCGTGTGTGCAAGTGAAAGTGTGTGTGAATAAGGAAGAGATAGGAAGTGAAATAAGAGTAAGGAAGAGAGAGGCAAATTAACACAAAAAGCGAGGAGAAGAGGAGGAAGAGGGAAAGAGTGAGAGAGGGTGAAGTAGAAGTGTGCAATTGGGAAATTACTGGGAGACAATTTGGCTTTTTCCTGTAGATCCCAGCCCTTCCTATATCAAGGTTGAAGCAAAGCCAAGGATTGAAGTACATATCCATGGAATTTTGGATTAAGAATTGAATGTGATGGTACTATCCAAAAAGTTGGATCTACTCGGGATCCAAAAAAGGAGTGCATTGGCACATGTTTGTGAGTACACCCTTCAAAACCTTGGAATTTACTATGTCTTTAACTGTATTTGTAGGGTCCTTGAACCATACGATTGATTTAACTAAGGTTGAGTACCTTGTGCTTACTTGAAAGCTTCTCTTAGCCATTTAATTTGTACATGATAGCTTGATGGAACTTATTTTAGAAGGCACGTGATTTGATGTGACTTTTAAGGTTTTGAAACCATGTGATCACCTTAGAGTCCCATGTGATGAAAGGTACACATGTCCCCGTATGGTTTATTTACTCCCTTGGACATGAAGCTATATATTGGAGCGGTCGGTTAGGTGAAAACGTGCATCTATCTTCACAGTGGCCTTGCTACCTAGACACGTACTTGATTTTATTTAGTTGTTGGTGATGGTTATGGTTGTTCCACAACACCCACCTTCGCTTATACTTTCATTCAGCCTATGGTCGTTTCCTTTTCTTAAAAAAGAAACTTTACATAATACTTGACGTGCTTCTAGGAATCTCATACAGTTTATAAAAACGGAAGCATGAATGATGTAATTAAGTTTCCATGGACTATTATTTGGAGAAATTATTGATATACATGTGGGGATAAGTCGAGACTTTTATGGCATTTCTACTTAGCTAGAGCCATCAAAGAAGCTCGTTATTATGGGTAGTAACCTTAAAGCTTCTAGAAAGTTGCGATGAAGAGCTCTCTTATTGAGGTTAGTTTTCAATTTTTTAAAGATTTATGTTTCATAATTACTTTTCAAAACATTCAACAGTGATTTTCATCACTATTGTAACATATGTAACATATAAAAACCCTTTTTGTAATCTATAGCTTCATTTTGTGCAATCCGAGGAGTCCTCGAGCTTGAGGAGCTTAGGTAGAATGAGCATACCAATTTTGGTTATTTTTACACACCGTTTACCCATTCAAATAGCCTCTAGTACCTACTTTTTAACTATGCCGGTCACTAGATGTGAAACCGGTCAAAACTAGTCTAAAATCTATAAAAAGAGCTAGAGAGCTCATTTTTGGGGTTAGCTTATTTGAGTAGAGAAGAGCTTAGAGCTAATTTGAGCTTGTAAGAGTGTTCTTGAGCAATAGAGTCTAATTCTCACCTTCCATTGTATCTTGCTTGTCTCTTTGTTGTGTGTGTATGTGTGTGTGCATCTCTTTGCTTCTCACCTTCACTCTCACTTCATCTCACATTCATGATCTTCATATCACTCCTATCTCTTCCGCGGATTGACATTAAGGAGGTGGATCTTCTTAACGTGGTTCTCACCATTGTGCTAGAGCAACACCAAATTTGGCGCCGTTGCCGGGGATCGAGTATAGGACAAATGTGTGATGGTAAGAGTATAGCAAGAAGTGGCATTGGAAGGTAAAAATTTCAGTTTTTTGTTGTTGTTTTTACTTAGTTTTTGGTGTTTTTCACCTCCCCCACACTCCATCTTCATCACCGCATCATCATCTTCCACTCAAAAAAAAATCAGAAAATTCACCATATCCACCCATTCTCCTCATTTCCCCTCATTTGTGCATGTGCGAGAGAGAGCTTTTGTGCTTGCATGTACTATTGTATTTTTGAGTTTTCTTGCAGGTACAGTGCTCCAGAGCATCAGGAAGGCTGCAAAAAGGTAAGAAAATCACTTTCTCTCAGAAATTGCCGACTGTGTCAGACCATCATGATGGTCTACCAAGTTCGGAATTTTTGGTAAGCGACCACACCACGAGGTAGGCGACACAAGCGCATACACGAATCCACACTTGCATTTGCAAAATTTGCATTTTGGTGGACCATCACGATTGGCTCACGCCATCGCGATTGTGTCACACCATCGCGATTGGCTCACGCCATCGCGACGGCTAGGCCGAACCATCATGACAGTCTCACGCAATTGCAATGGTCTCACACCATCGCGACGGTTCACTTGAACCATCACAACGGTCCTTGACCATCGCGACAATCCCGTTGACCCCACTCCATAGCGATTGGCTCATGCCATCGCTCCGACGCTGCCACGTGGCAAGCTTGACGATCGCCACAGCTCGCTCTTTCGGACCATCACGATGACTCAAAATTTGCACCATCACGATTGGCTCATGCCATCGCATCTATGACCATCGCGATGGTTCACTCGGACCATCGTGACGGTTCACGTTGACGGTTGACTGATGCCATCCTGATTGTTCACCGATTGAGCCATCGCGACGATTCATTTTCACACCATCGTGATCATTCACTTCACGCCATCACGACAATTCGCTCCATCGTACCATCGCAATTGTGCCATGCCATCGCGACGGTTCACCTAGACCATCGCGACGGTCCCAGACCATCGCGATTATCTCAGATCATCGCGATTGTCCACCCCAAATGCAATTTTTAGGGTCTGATTTTTTGACCAATTTTGGGGCTATTTTTGGAAAACTTTTGGGTGATTAGACTCATAGGAGACCCCTTAACTCATATTTGGAGAAAAACGTGTTTGTTAGTTTTTACCCCCGAGGGCCTAAATGGTCATATCTTTTTCATCCGAAGTCTGTTTTTTGAGCTTTATAGCTCGTTAGATAAGCCAATTTGAGGTTGCATAGTTGGGACTAGAAAGCCAGGGGGCATTGAAACTTTGGGCAAAGGAAGAAAGGACCTTTAAGGGTGTAAAAACTCACGTGCTTGATCATCCAATTGAGAATTGGTCTAATATTGGATTTTTCTAGGTCTAGCAAGGACAATCAAGGGCAATCAAAGCAAGGTAGTGAAGAACCCAGGGCTTGGGAAGCGCGGCTTCTTGGGCATCAGAGCAACCAGAAAAGCTGACTCGAGGTTGGAAGATTACTCAACCCCCTCAGTCAATTCTTAGCTTAGGCTAAAACGGTAGCATTGTGGATTAGATTAATGACAATAGGAACTCATCAAGTTCAAGAGATTTAATTTTTCAAGTTCGAGACTAAAGTAAAGGTGTGTGATACGAAAACCTAAAGGGAAAGAACTTAAGTGTGATGGAACGAGAACTCAAAAGTACCATAGAAAGTCGATTCCTGAAGCTTACAATAAGACAAGACAAGATCTTAAAGACATTTAAAAAGAACCAAGCAATTAAAAACAAGGAGCATTGACGATTAGAGAAGTGTACAAGGAAGTAAATTAATGAACCTTAGATCGGGCAAACATATAGGTAAGTCAGACCGACGATGCCTTAGATCATCAGAAGCAAGCGTAGGAACTACTGCATGATCGTGGGCACAACAGTTGAATAATAGTTATCCCTACGAGTTGAGCTCAGATACGAGTGAATCCGGAATGGCGTTTAGCACGGAAAGTCCAGAAGGAGGGTCAAATGTAGCGTATTTGGAAAGACCTGAAGGACCCTATAGGACTCAATTGGAATTTCTCCGAACCAACCACTTAGGTGCTCACATCTATGAGGATAGTTTGCGAAGACAAGTGGTGCAAATGCACAACCCTGATCAACCCATTGGATTGGATGTCCAGTGGTGAAATTCGAGAGAGACGCGTACATAGACAAGGAAGGAACAATGTACATCTTAAGTACTTAGCCAAACAATACCAATGAGTTTGGCGCAATTCAGTTAGAAACGGAAGCTAGAACCTAAGGAAAAGAACCATTAGAAGAACTTAGGACACCTAGAGGGAAATCTATACTAACACGAGTACTAATCCCAGAGTGGATCCCTCAGGATAACAGAAGCATAGAGTTGTTTATGAATAGAGAAACTAACGAAGCATTTTGGAGGTACAAAATGGAACAACCTAGTGAGGTAGGCTTCATCACGATATATGAATTCAAGGACCCAGATACACCTGGAAAGGTTGTATATCTGGATGAAAATTTAGAAAGAGTATTTGTGGTACCAGACCATGCAAGAAATACCTACACATGGAAAGGTGATTTAGTCTTTCCTCCATCACGAGCGAATGAAAATGCAAGCCAACAAGAGGCAGGAACATCCTCAGCCCATGGTAATCAAAGAGAGAAAAACAAAGAGAGACCTAAAGTAAGTTTCAATCATCCCATAGGGAGGGATAGAACCACCATAGACCCCGATCGAGTGGATAGACAAAGAGAACCTAGAATACCAGGTGGTAGAGATGATTTTCCTCTACCTAGACCACGTGAACACGCAAGAATATTAAGACTCACTCAGTTAGTAAAATCCATGAAAAACTACTTTGATGGGACAGGAGATCCCTATGATCATGTTGCGGAATTCAAGCAAGTGCTACGAGCAGAGCAAGTAGAGGATATATTCACGCAATATAATGCTTTTGGGCTAACGTTAAAGAATACCACTTTAACATGGTTCCAACCAATGCAACAAAGGCAATTTAGAGATATCCATCACTTCTTAGAGTCATTCATCACTGAATTCTCTAAGAGTGGAATCAGACATGACACGTCTTCATTGATTCATAGTTTCAAACAGACCCCTCAAGAAACAGTTAGACTGGCTGGACGTAGGTTTAGACAATATGTTGAAAGATGTCCAATGCAAGAATTACCCTCACAGGCCAAGCAAGTATCATTGTTTTTAGACGGCTTGTTGAGCTCTAAACTACGCTCCTATGTGTACTTGAAGGAACCCAGAACGCTAGAGCATTGTGTAAGAATTTGCATAGACATTGAAGATAACTTAGGAGATGAGTTGGAACTCTCGAAAGCCTATAAGGACTCAGACTGTTCCTCTCTAGCATCAACAAAATTGTCTAGCTCAATAGAGGACCTAGCAGAAAAAGTGGCTCAGAAACTAGGAGTTTCTAGCAAACAGATGCCTAGGTTAACAACAAACAAACGTTGTTACACTTGTGGTGGCGATCATATGGCAAATGTGTGTCCCAATGCGACACAGCCGCAAGCCAACCCTAGTGGCCAATACTGTAGGATTGAGAGAAGATACACAAATCATACGGCTCAGGATTGCCCATATAACAAACAAGTAGTGAGACAGAACTACCCGCAAGCATACCGGCAGCTAGGTAGGTATCAAGGTCAATATAATACTCAGCCTCATTACTATAGGCCTCCACAGAACTACCCTTATCAGGCTCAACAGAAACCTCAACCTGTCTTAACACAGCAGCCACCCCCACCAGCTAATGTCATCTCAGTTAAATATGCTGCTGCAGAAGAGAACCTCAATAGGGCTTTAGTGCCTTCTTCACCTTTGATCACAGAAAGTGACCCAAACTCAAACAGTTTTGACTCTACTCATGTAGATAGTCCACCCCCATATTGCACAGAGTCACCAGAACACGTGGAGACATATCGATATGATAGTCCACCATTGGAACCCAATTGGGAGCCGGACTACGCTAACGTGATGTACACAAATCCTAACCTGCGGCCCCAACTGAGACAACAAAGACCACAGGGCCCTAGAGGACCATGCTTTAGGTGCCAAGGAGATCATTTCATAAAAGATTGTCCACATCCTCCAATACCAGGACAATCTCAGTATTAAAACATACAAGGCTTTTGCACCGACTGTGGTAAACAACATATCATCAAAGATTGCCCTAAGAACCCTGCTAATGCTTCAAATGTGACACCAATCAACGTGATAGGTATTGTGCACAATGCAGATGGATCCAACCCTACATACGTGCCTATCCAAGCTATAACAAGAGCCCATACGCTCTTATAGAACCAACAGCTTAATAAGGAGAAAGTAGTCGGAACGAGTGAAGTTGGAGAATCTAGTAGTAAGAAGACGAAATCTTGGAAATATTTCAGAGAAAGAATTAAGAGAAAGTGGAGTAAGAGGATAACAGAATTGGAAGGAAGTCTCAAGGAATCTAGAGCCAAAATCCTAGAATTGACTTCACAGGAATTGAATCAAGAGAACCTAGCGTAGAAACCAGGATCAGTTTTAGTAGAACCCATACCAGAAAACCTAGACATGATGTTTCGTGCATATCAAGCAAGAATAAAAAAAGGACCTCAAATAGCTCAAATGAGTAAGAACTACCCTTGAGCAGACTTAGAAATTGAGAGGACTAAACTTTGCATGAAGATGGTAGAATTAGCACAAGCAATGTTCGAAGCCTCTAGATATCTAAATTGGAATAATATGGCAAATCGAATTACACTTTCAAGGACAAATGGAGAGGCTAGTATACTTAATCGATAGCAAGGAGAAAAAGAATCAATATAGGAACCCCTTCCCAGAGACACAGGAAAGGAACGCACCATCCCTGTCTCAAGTACCCAATACAGAGACAACCTGTCTTCCATACATAGGTATTCACATGAATTTCTGAGAGAAATCCAAGAAGAGAAGTGGAGAAAGGAACAAGGAACCCATCCTCCTATTCAAGAAATAGACGACCTGCATGAGCAATTTCCCCAAGACATTCCCTCTATTTACAATGATGTAGAGGAAGAACAACTGAGTAAACACACTCGCTTTGAATCTAATTCTTTGCAAGAATTACCTCAGTTCACAGGACCTTGGGAAGCTAAGCCTATTAGTATGAGAGCACCCACAATAATCGTGAGGAATGAAGAATCAGTGATCCCTAGAAACACGGTAGTGATCAAGAACACCAAAGTACAATGTAATCTCACTCTAGAGGAGTTGTTGAAGATTAAACCAGAACTGTGGAAACATGTAGCAAATCAATTCCCTGAGCTTGCTACTACTCCCTCACGTGTAGGAACACACAAGAAAGTACTAGAGATACCCATAGAAAGGATCGGAGATGTAAGCGAAGGAGAGGAAGGTAACACGTATCTTCCAATAACCCATCAGGGCGACACCACAAAAGCCATCTTAGACTCAGGAGCTGGAGTAGCCGTAGCTACTACCGCTTTATGGAAACGTTGGGGTAAGCCAGCATTAAGACCTACCACGATGAAGCTACAATGGCTGACGGACACATAGAAAAACCATTAGGCTTACTAGAAGGCATATCTCTCACCACTTGTGGTGTAGAATTTGAGCATACTTTCGCCATTTGTGATTTTGCAAAAAATCATGCTTTACATAGGGCATGATTTGACGAATGAAGAAGAGAAAGAATTAGTTGCCCTATTGCGCGAATATAGAGATGTGTTCGCTTCGAGTTACAAAGACCTGAAAGGAGTAGACCCAGATATATGTTCTCATAGAATCCCCATGACTCCAGACGCAAAGCCGACAAAACAGAAACCGTACACGTACAATGATAACTACACTACGAAGATTAAAGAAGAGATAGATCTTCTAATAGAAGCAGGATTCATTTACGAAATTGAGCATACCGAATGGGTATCCCCCATTGTGGTTGTGCCCAAGAAGAATGGAAAATTGCGTGTGTGTATTAACCTTAAAAAAGTTAATGCCGCCACGATTAGAGACAGTTATCCTCTTCCTATCACGGAACACCTATTGGAAAGAGTTGCCGGCAAGGAAGTTTACAGCTTTATTGATGGATTCTCAAGTTATAATCAAGTAGCCATTGCTCCAAAAGATCAGCACAAGACGGCTTTTGCCACAGAATGGGGCATATTTGCTTTTTGTGTGATGCCATTTGGCTTAACAAATGCATCTGCCACTTTCCAACGACTCATGTGTCATGTTTTCAAGGAATTCTTACGTAAGAATTTAGAAGTCTATGTTGATGACATATGTGTTCATTCGAATATCAGGCAGACGCATATCCCAGAGTTAAGACAAGTATTTGACAAATGTCGAGAATATCAGGTTTGTTTGAACCTAGAAAAATGTGTTTTCATGGTCAGACAAGGAAAGATTCTAGGACACATTGTGTCGAAGAATGGAATCTCTACAGATGAAGAAAAAGTAAAAGTAATTGCAGATCTACCTAGACAAAACAACGTAAAAGAGGTACATGCATTTATGGGACATTGTAGTTATTACATACGATTCATACACATGTATGCAATCATAGCCAAGCCATTGTACTCTCTTTTGACCAAGTTTGACTAGACAGATGAATGTGAGAATTCATTCAATGAACTTAAAAGATGATTGTGCTCAGCACCTATATTGACAACCCCAGATTGGAGTAAGCCATTCCATGTACATGTGGATGCATCCAACTATGCCACAGGATGTGTGTTAGCACAGCCCACGAATGAAGGTAATATAGATCTGCCCATAGTGTACGCGAGCAGACAGTTGAACGCAGTAGAAAGAAATTACACCACTATGGAAGGAGAGGGATTAGGAATGATCTACACAGTAAAGAAATTTAGGCATTATTTGTTGGCGAATAAGTTCAAATTCTTTACAGATCATCAAGCATTACTATACTTAGTCAAAAAACCATGTAATACGAGATGATTAGTATGTTGGTTTCTATTACTCATGGAGTATGACTTCGAAGTAGTTGTGAGGAAAGGAAAGACCCATCTTAGAGCTGACCACCTTTCAAGATTAACCTCAGGAGAAGCTCCTCAAGGAATAGTGGATGAATTACCCGATGCATATTTGTTCAACCTTGAGATAGTACCTGAATGGGCTAAGCCGATAGTCCGTATTCTCATATATGGACCCAAGAATCCTAGGATAAGGATCAAAGAAGGAGAGATTACCAAGTCTCAAAGATATCAAGTAATAGCAGGAAGCATATATAAACACGACAATCAAAAGATTCCTTCTTCTTGTGTAGATGAATCAGAACATGCGAATTGGTTGCAATTAGCACATGTAGGTGCACTAAAGCAACATCACTCGAAACATCGAACATTGCAGACTCTGCATAGACTAGGAGTATATTGGCCTTCAATGGAAGCAGATGTCTACAAGCTATGTAAAGAATGCCATGTTTGTTGTGAAAGACCACCAGTAGAACATGCTACATTATATCATGTGTCTCTCACACTAGAATGGAGTGAACCTTTAGTAACATACTTGAGGACGAAAACATTCCCTCAAGGAATGACCTTAGCACGACAACAAAGTCTAGAGCAGGAAGCTCAAGACTATTCACTTATTAGTGATAATCTATACAAACGAGGATGAGATGGATACTTAAGACAATGTGTTCATGAAAACGATTATTTGAGCGTACTAGAGACTGCACACCAAGGCGTTGCAAGAGGTCATTTTGGACCTGATAGGATAATCAAAGCCATCCTCTTTGCAGGATTATGGTGGCCCACTCTTCACATGGATGCATATACCTATGTAAAGAGATGTGATGTGTGCCAGAGAACTCAATTTCCTATTTGCAAAGATGAAATGCCATTGAAACCCATGATGGGAGGACATGCATTCTCTAAGTGGGGTATAGACTTTGTAGGACCCATTAACCCCCCTGCAAAGGGTACACATGCTGAATACATTATTGTTGCAAAGGATTATCTTACCAAATGGGTAGATGCAAAAGCCACAAAAAGGAATGATGCACACACGACTGCAAAATTCTTATTCGAAAATGTCTTTACAAGATATGGATTGCCTATTGAGTTAGTGAGCAATAGAGGAACTCACTTTCTAAACCAAGTCATTGAATATTTGATACAGGATTTTATGGTGATTCACAAGAAATCCACACTATATCATCCTCAGGCCAATGGTCAAGCTGAAAGCACTAATAAGATCCTGTGTAACGTACTGACCAAACTCGTAAACAACAAACGTTCAGATTGGGACAAATAGTTACACCATGCTGTTTGGGCATATCGAGTGGCCTACAAGACCGTACTCAATGCAACTCCCTTTCAAATGGTTCTTGGTCAGAATGTTGTGCTTCCTTTGGACTTCTTGATACTGACCCTTAAGGTTGCACAAGAACATCAGTGGACCGGCCATGAATTATCAGCAAGAATAATGGACTTGGAACGATTAGCAGAAACTAGGCTGAAAGCAGCAGCAGGCATATACGCAGCAAAGAAACGATAGAAAGCATATTTTGATGCACATGTGAAAGATAAATTCCTAAAAGAAGGAGATTTAGTCCTAGTATATACACTGAAACAACATGCACGGAAACTGGAAAAGCGAGGTTATGGACCTATGATCATTAACAGACTCTCAACAAGTGGAGCATTACAATTAGCCACCTTAGAAGGAGACATAATGTCTAATTACATTAGTGGCTATAGAGTCAAGTTATATCAAGAACCTCTTACTGAGGATATGCTTAGACGACTCACATTGGCAAAGAAGCATAAGGAGGAAGCATTACATCAATCACTTCACAACACTCGATTACACGAGTTACACATCGGCTATGGAGAGGGATTGCGGTCTCACTTTAATGGGATCATAATTAATTTCCATACTAATGTGTTAATGTTTTGTAGCAGATCCGCTACATTCGCATCATTCATCATGCAGGCAGAAGGACCATCTGAAGCTGGCACCAGCATACCTATGGACAATATTGGTGCACTACTAGCTGAGCCCCATCCGACAGCACAACCACCAGAGTTTCAAGGTTTCCCAGGACCTATGCCGATCGATGACCCTCCAAGAGGATATACTAAGAAGATTCATCGCAACTCTCACTGGTTCCAAGGATTAGCAGGACCATTGGCGGAGGCAGATTTCATTTTTGAGACCAATTTGGTGTTTGATTACCGTACATGGGCCAAGTACCAGTTTTTCTCAAGAGAGTTCGAAGGACTACAGAACACAGAAGACCTGACGCATGTTTGGGCAAGAGTAGGCTTCACGGAATATTTTAGTGACCCTTTGCCTAAACCAGACTTCTACAGATACTATTTCTTAGTCACCACTTTGACAGCTTTGGAGAACAAGGATCTACCCGGCACATTTATTTTGCCGTTCTTGGTGAATGACCCCCCATTCAGGAGGTTTTATTTGAGCGCGAATGGCTAGTTCCAGAGCCAATGAAACGTGGAGATGTCACTAAGTGGGAGGACATTTCAGCGATCACCCCTAAGCTATCCAAACCATTTAGGATATGTATGCAGCATTTCGCTTTCCCCGCTCAGGATAGATTTACCATGCTCCACAAGCGCATCTGGTTTGGCTTATATTTAGCATGTACTGGACCCCAGGCAGTTGATCTAGCAAGCTGGGTAATTGATCAGTTGTACTTAGCCCAACATAGATGGGAAAGAAAGAAGGTCATCAATGGATGCTGCGCTCTTACAAGAATTGTATATATGTGCTTGGCACACGACTTGCCAATCGAGCATGCAATGACGAGTGAGGAGTTAAAAGCATTCAAAGGGACAGCAAAGAAAGCTAGGAAGGTGTGAACACACGTAAGACTATCGGGGCATCCCTTTCCTCTTTAGGAGTTTTCTTTTACCCGAGCTTGTATATAAGCCTATAACCCTAATGGGTTACTTATCTTTGTGTATTTGCTTGGTAATAAGTTCAATATTATGCTATGCTCCAGGCTTCTTCTTTTTCCTTACGCTCATCATGTGCTACCAAAGACTCCAAACTCTCATGATTTGTTTCATAGCATGAAAAGAATGTATTAATACCTTGGAGCAAGGTATCACAAAGGTTCTAATTATTATAATTGGGCACAATGTTCAATTTCTAGGACAATCTTTTGAAGTGAAAGAAAATTAAGTTAAGGAGAAAGTCTCTACACAATGGTGTAAATGTGGGCTTTGGCATCCATAACATCAAGATTTACATTAACATAAAAGTGGGTATGCTTTTATGGGATTCCTTACTTAAAGATGATAAATGCTCAAAGCTCAACTTAAGTCTTTGAGAAGGTTTTCCTAGTTAAACAATTGTCGAACTCATTTAAGATTTTCTTTTGTCTAGAGGAATCAATATTTCCCAAAAGTGAAGGGGATGGTTCTTTCCTACATTCTTCCTAGGAGCCTTACGCCCGAACTGGAAACAATAGTCTTCAAATTGAGTAAACGTTTAGTGGATGTTGGTTGAATGTGGACCATATTCGAAACATTTGTTAAATGTTTTGGTCAACTTGAGAAAAACTCCATTCATCGAAGAGAAAACCAATTAATTAAAAAAAAAACAACTAGAGAAACCACCTATTTTGCTATGTTCATATGCAGGGGGTGCTTATAAATGGATGCTTACTCCATCCTATCTAGGGACTTCTTGAACAGATTGAGAGGGATGTTTTCTAATACACCCTTATCATTAGTCCATACTTCGCACTAGATTTAACTACCAAGTTCTAAGCTATATTATTATTAGAAAATTTTTGGTGGGGAGCAAACCACATATGAATTCCCCTCTTTTTCATACCGAATCCAAGATATAATCTCATTTCCATTAAAGTGGAAAAAAAAAAGATGATAACCATGCTCCTTATTGGGGAATGCTATTACATTTCTAAAACTTGAATTATACTTTTGAGGAAAAATTCTTCAAGGGAGGAAAATAATAAAAAGCAGATTGAATAGGGTTCAAGTTAAGATAAAATTACTCTCGTTAAGAGCACCATGAAATAGATAAGGTTATTAGCCTAGTGGTTAAGTTTGATACATGAGAAGAGGGAGTTATTGGGTTCCCTATGGGTAGCATTATTAGATCGCTTTTGCCTCAGGAATTCTAGATCCTTCTAGAAGCATCCACTTGAGTTAACTTGAGTATACTAAGACTTAAGTTTGATAGATGAGAACATGAAGTTCTTGGGTTCCTTATGGGTAGCATTAGGAGAGCACTTTGCCTCATCAATTATAGGTCCTTCTAGACGCATCCACTTGAATTAACTTGAGTCAAGCTCTATTGGTGGTTACCCATGCAATTGTAGAGGTTTCATATGCATATGCGTACTCCACATAACTGGAGAAGTCAACCTCACTCTAAAATTCTGTATAATGGTTAGTCGGGTGGAGATTCGGAGGAAATTTATCATATTTTTGGTTTGAGATTCTAACACACATGTTTCCATATTTATAGAATTACAAAAAAAAAAAAAAGACTTGATTCCCTCACATACATTCCCAAACCACATGGCTTATTCAGTAAAGCTAAAACTATATCTAAGGTTCATTAAGAGGATAATGTATTAAATAATGAGAAAGATAATTAAGAATTTATATGAGAAATTAAAGACTTTAATAATACTACATTAGAATTTCGAGACGGTATTGCTATGATACAAAATGAGAATTTCGAGACGGTATTGCTATGATACAAAAATAAGACTTTTAGTTCACATTAGAAGAAAAAAATGAGCCTTTGGTCAAAGTTTTTAAAAATGAGCCTTAGGTCCAAATATTGCAAGAAGAAGGGAGACTACATTATATTTAATTCGCACTTTATCCCAATCTTCTTGAAGATTAACTCTAGTTAACTAGGACAAATAGAACACATGTAGTTACGTAGGTGCCACCTGGTGACGCAGTATACCTTAGTGTCTTTTATTCTATACTTCCTTGTCTACCACTATGCTTATTAAAGGATTAAGAATATTATTTTGACTTTATACCCACTCTCTCTATGAATATGTCTCTTCCTCTCATTGTGTCCGCTTATCTAATAAAGCATTAAAATACACACAACTTCACACACACACATACACTTTCCAATGTATATTTAAAAAATTAGATGCTATCTTTTTCTATGTTTCACTCTCCCCCTACCTTCCCCTTTCACTCTCGCTTTCATGTTTGATCTATCTTTTTTATTTTAAATAATGATACCATCACGTACAAGTACATTGTAAGTGCTTAGTCCTCTCGTGAACCAATCTTCAGTCGACTAGGCCCAAATACTCATATGGTACATTATATAACATGGTATATAATACATATATGTTATGATATCATTGTAAATTTATTCACGGTAATGAAAATGGTATCAACACTCAAAATGTTCTGTGCAAAAGACTTGCACGACATATTTTGTTTAATAGGACACATCATATTATACAAATACTATTTCTTATTATCAACGTCAAGTGAATTCAAAACTAGAAGATACATTTCAGATAATACGTACTGATGTAACATACCGTCAAGCTCTAGCACTGTACACATGAATAGAGAAGCTTATTTACATATTAAAAATGTATCAAGGTCTTGGAACTAAGTCCTACATGCAATAGTACTAGGTGACATCTTAGAGGTAAAGCCTCAATGGAAATGCAATAGCGGTGGGGTTTTGGATAAAGGAATAAAGCAAGTGGGAACCTCAAAGGTGGAACAAATTAATCACGGAAGCTGAAAATTCAATAAGATTGAGCTGGATTATTTCAAAATTTTAGAGGTTCTACAATGTACGAGGCCTGATGAATAAACATAAATCTCTATTTTGAGTAGCCTTGGTCTTAGAAAATTTCATTAATCCTACAAAAACTAATAGAAAACATAGAAATACATGTATGTAAGTTTCAAATGCCTATAATATAGCTACCCATTCTTGACGATATTCAAGCTCCAACATTAACTTCGATCCCTTGTCTTATGGCTAAACAAGCTTATACCCAAGTGGGCCCCACATGAGGGGGACAAGAGGGTTATTAAACTCCTTTGCAATGCTATTTAGAGTAGCAAGTTCTACCTTTGCTTTGTGGGATTCGGGGGGTCCCAAGGGCACTACTCTTCC